>JAHPZR010052143.1:0-12500 GCA_019787425.1 Platygyra sinensis
AGTGAAACGAAATAGCTGCAGACGAAAAAAAATAGCGGGGAAGCTAGTTAGCATTGTAAGCACACACCCGCGCGCTCATAGGTCCGCAATATGTGTTAATGCTAACGATTTCGAAGGTTCTCAGTTTTTTTATTTTTCCAATAAGTATTGTTTACAAACTGGACATGCCCACAGGTAGCTGATGCTAATCTGGGTAGGTCATGTCTTGACTAAAGAGAGTAGGTAGACAAGTTTACAGAAATCAGGAAGTTACATCAACTAGTATATAAAAATTATAATATTAAGTTTGTGAGTTAATTAGTACCATATTAGGAGAAAGCGCTATGAGATATCTTAATTTTACAAGAAAAAAATAATACATCTAAATCTACAATAATGCAATTAAGACTTAACTTATTATTCTGAAACTTGACGTTTTGAATGACGGCCTAGTTGCGCTTTGCAGTGCAACATGAATGGACTCCTGAGTACACCAAACGCTCCGATTTGAATTTTCGTAAATTTCAAGCGGCGAATTGAAACCACAGAGGACAACCTCGCGCGTTATTCTCAAATATTTGAAATACTTACCGAGAATTTCCGTTCCATTGCATTTGCTTACCAGAATTTCCGATGTAGTTGGTTGAATGGTGTCCATTTTGGAAACTGCAATTTTCGGATTTTCCGTAAACCTCCCCATCCCGTCTACGCCCGTTTCTAAAGCCCTGAAATTTTTGATTGAATACAAAGCACCCCAGAGATTGCCGGGCGTTTCCTTCTTGCTAACTCGTGACTGCATTGTCACGGTGTCGCAGCAAGCCTCTTTATAAAGGCGTTCAGTTAGTTGGGCGCGGCGTGAAAAAAAGCGACTTCCCGGCATGCTACGCTTTGCCCCTATTTATTCGCTCACCAAGTTTTGCACTGAGACTAAACTAACTGAACGCCTGTGAGAGGCTGTGTCACAGAAACACTGCACGCATACCCAGCAATTTCTTTGCGCTTTCTTCAAAGCTTGCAACTACAAAATATACTATTGTGAGAGTGCTAGGCTTCTGCCATTAATTGCAGCTGAAGAGTTTAACCTCTCTTTGTTTTCGGAAATGGCGGGTGATAGATTACAATAGCTAATTTCTTCTATGAGACGAGCCCACAGGGATTCATGGCAGTTGTATTTATCATCTTGGTCTGGATATTTAGCAATTATTGAATGAGGCTGAGTGGGATATGAAGAATTTTACAGATCAGGGAGGGTGTTATCCACACAGGCCGAAGGCCGAGGTTGATACCACCCTCCGAGATCTGCAGAATTCTTCATATACTACGAAAGCCGAATTCAATAATTGTTTTATTATTCATTCAAAATATTTCCCCGTTCTTAAAGGAGTTTCGCCATTTCGCTCTTTGTTTCTCCAATCACCAAGAATAACACAACCTTGTCACCAGGTTTTCTCCGTCATCGGTTCAATAATCTGCAGCAGGCTGCACTTTTGACGTCATTCTGACGTCATTGGTTCAATAATTTGCAGCGGGCTGCATTTTTGACGTCATTGGTTCAATATTTGGTCAACAGCAGCTGGTTATGGTGAATCATGCGCGTGGTTTTAACCAATCAGAAACGGGGAAATATTTTGAATGAATAATAATTGTCTTTATCAATACAACTACCATGATTCCGCGCAGCCGAATCTCAAACAGGAAATTGCCCATTAGTTTCAATTGCTGGTTTTCAGTGTCACGCCATTCAAAATAGATCAGAATAAAAAATCAAAACCGTTCAATAGATTAAGTCCAGAATCTGGAAATAGAAAGAAGGTACATATGCAAAGACTCTCGCCAAGATTCAGGTCACAGCAATTTTTCTCATGGAAGATATGCGAAGAAACGTTTTCCCCAAATTTGTAGAGATTTGTATGGAGACGCCATGCTGGTGCCCATGTACATGGGCACCAACATGGCGGCCGGAAACCAGCAGAAACATCTGCCACTGAGTTTTGCTACGAAAGAGTGAATTTATCTCTCGAATAACTCAAAAGCGTAACAATAGTACTTCAGATAGCTGAATTTCCCGAAATAAGTCGCCTTTTAAAAATAGAAAATATACTGCAAAGGTTGGTCAAGACAACGTGGACAACGCCTATGTCCACGTTGTCTTGACCAACCTTTGCAGTATATTTTCTATTTTTTAAGTATTTTGGTCTGGTCACGATCTATTTTGATCCAACGTAGAGCAAGTTTTGATCGTACACGGTTTCTGCAGTGGTTTAATCCTTAAAAAGTCACCTTTTAAACCAACATAACAGCTCTCTCGCCCGTCATGTAAATATCACGACACACAAAAGCTTAGAAATTCAAGCGTAGTCTATCACTAAACCGAGAACCCGATCGGAGTGAAAATATGTATGAATGTTAGTTTTTAGCTGCTCTTATACAGCATGAAAGTAAAATTTCAGGAGGATCAATATTTCTGAAGTTTGAAATTTAGTGACGTCATGTGAAAACCAGCAATAGCTCTACTTTTGTCTATAATATAGACTCTATTCCCCGGTTGCTATGGCAAAAGGAGACGTGTCCTTTGAAACAAAATTAATTGGAAAAAAAGACATTACCCGATGTAAGGATAATTGGATCCCACATGAAACTTCGCCCCAGGATCAAAGTCCTGCTCCGTCCGAGGGACTGGTGCCGACACACCTTGATAGTGCATGCGCAGTCGCCACCACTCTGAGTTGTAATTTGAAGGTGTGATCCTTCCAGAGAACACCTTCCATCTCCATTGATCAACAAGTAGCGTCCAAGGCAGAGGTGCAACGCGACGTAAAGCTTGCATCATTAAATAGTTAATGTCCGCCTCTGCAATATGTAGAAAAAAAAACTTCTTAATGTAGGTCTGCATTGCGTACTAAAAAAGGAAATATAGGTAAGAAGTGAGAGATGTCTCCACAGTAACAAAATAAACTCCTTAAAGTAGATCCGCACTGCGTACTAATAAAGAACGTAAAGGGGAGAAGGGAGAGGTAACTTTTAAGCCTTGGTTACAATTTTGTTTCTGAAGACATGATTTTCTTCTCAAGAGTACTCTTTATTCTTGTTGGTGAAGCAAAAGCGGGCTGCTTTGGTAGAGGGGTGATGAAGTGAATAGATACAAGCAAGATTGCACTCTCTTGAGTCAGGACGTCTTCAGTCGCTACAAAAGCCTTAAGGTTGCAAGCCGTCTAGTCATTAATCGCATGATCGATAGAAACCAAAAGTCTGAACGATTTTACTATACCTCAGTAGTTTGTCTATGAAGTAAGGAAAATTAATAAACCGGCAAAAACAAAAAGAAATTTAACAACGAAACTTCTTATCAACAACGCACAAACGTTGAACGCCTTCTTTCCATGGATAAACGTCACCATGTAGCCAACCAAACTCTGTCATGAGTGAGCCAATAGCTAGCATCTAGGTTGCACAATTGGCAATTTTCAAAACAGTGACTTGTATGGCGCAACAATGCTTAAATGTACTTTAGACTATTTGGAGACAAACCTTCGAAAATGGCACAACATTTTCGAGACTCCTACTGAGTTTGTTTCCTATTTTTTAGACAAAATTCTTATTTTCTAGATATTTACTCACCGGTATCGTTTCCAACTGTATACAATAGCCCTACTGATTTCAAGTGCTTCGGGTTCTCCACAGAGAGTGCAATAGTGTCCCCTATAGCCTCGTGAAAGCCCGGATTGGCCCCACTTCTGTATGCGTAAGGGAGGTCCTTGTATGCAAGATAGTACTCACAATGTCCCATCTCGTGGTGGATCGTAATCAAGTTTTCTTGGTTAACGCCAGTGCACATCTTAATCCTAAAGCATTAACACACCCGAATACAGTTATCAGGATATATTGTCTATAGCTCTTCTTTATAGTCTGTGTGACTGTCTGTCTGTGTGACTGTTTGTCTGTCTGAGTGTCCCTGTGTGTCACTTTGTGTCGACGTTTGGCTTCCAATCTGTGCGCTTCAGTCTGTATCAATAAACGCATGCAATAACTGATAAAGATTCCTTTTTGATTTTCTTACCTTACGTCTCCCTTGCAAAAATCCCAGGCCGATGGATGACAAACCATTTTCCTGTCTTTTGGTTTTGTGATGACGGACTTATTCCAGAACATTTCGGGCATGGGATCGAGGCCAAGTGAAACAAAAAACGACTGCGCAAGCTTGAACATTTTCTTTGCGTTGTACTGCTGCTTGATCAAGTTTGGTGTGACGTCAAGAGATGGGACCTTGGGAAAAGGCTTTACGATATCATAGATTGAACTCCAATCCTGGGCCCACATATTTCCCAAAAGATGAGCCTGAATTGTACCATTTGAGGGAACTTGAGGGTACTTCTCACGTAACTTGTACCTCACATAAGCATGAAGCTCTTGGTACAGCAGCCTCAGGTTATTCCATAATTTCTTGATTGCTGATTGGAAGTCGTTTCCCATTTCATACTCGCTGCGTTGAAAATTCCCGTAGTCTCCCCATGCGTGGTCACGCGCTCCAGAGTTAAGAAGGCCTACAAGCTTTTCGTACAGCGGTCTCATGGGAGGACCCACAGCGTCTCTCCAGCTTTTCCAACCCCATAAAAGTTCATCATAATCGCGTGACTTTGCCATCAACTCGTTGAGGTCTGGGTCGAGTTCCATACAGCGCGTTTGGTTAGTGTAGTTGTTTTTCTTACAAAGTTTCCCGCTACTATAAATGTTGGTCATATTTGAGATAAGATCATCTATTAACTTCATGTCCCTTGAAGATTTAGGAAGGGCATTTCGGCGAATTATCCTTATTTGGCGGGCCATGTCGTTTGAGAGATCGACATCTTTTATAAGGGAGGCATTTTTGCTGGCTTTCATGCTAAATGCTTTCGCAAATGTGGAGTTAAAAACGGAAAATTCCCTGTTGCACTCGGTTAGGTCCGTCTCGTATCTCCAAGCCGCCTCACTCTCGCCTGAGTAGATATGTGTTGCCTGAACTTCATAATTTTTCAGGAAATCCAAGGCTACGGCCGTGTAGTTCTTGAGCCTTGTAACATTTTGCTGGCTGGTACAGCAACAGGTGCGGCTCCACAGGAGCAAAATGAGGGAATTAAAAATCCATAAAATCATCGTCATTGCTCTGCAAGCAGCATAAACAAACCATATTTCCTTTCAAAAGGAAAGAACATTTCCTTCGATATGACTGTGTAAGATTCTTTTGTCAAACCCAACAAAAATCAATCTCTCTCCGAGTCCAGAACATATAATGATATGATCTGGCGGAAGTGATAAATTATGAATCCATTTTTCAGGTGGACTAAAGAAAAGACAACAGGTAATTAATTTTTCGCGGTTCAGGTCTGGTGGTTAAGTAAATTATACTTGTCACAAACAAGCAGCTTCTTTTAGACGAGTGTGATTTAAACGAATCGTGTAATTTTTGCCAGATAGCGGTGTAGTTTGTCAAACAATCTAATGATAACTGCCGCTATGGGAGGAGACACGTACATTGTATTTAACTATGAGTGCTTTTTATTGATATTGTTATTACTTGGTGACAAAAAAACAAATGAACATTTCTAAATAGTATTTTTGAAGTTATTTTTTTGTGCTTTGCTTATTATTGGCGTGGTTGATAAAGTTGAAATGTCTCGCAAAACCTTTCGCTTGCCGATTTATTCTATCAACCAACTCACGGAAGGTTAACTCCTCTCCACTTATTTTCTACTCTTTTCATTAGGATGCATGGCGAGGGGCTGAACTAAAGATTGACACAGTTAAACATCACAGGGTTATCGACCCCATTTAGGGAAGCTACCTTAAGGGTTCCCAAGCATAACATGGGCATAACCACTACAGATCTATCCTCTCATAAATGGTCACTAGATATCTGTGCTGAAGATCTGAAATTTTTTTTTTCTCCTTACCTAGTCAACGCAAGTTAATAATCTTCTGATCTCGCACTTTCTCCATTAGAACTGAGAAGAGGGACCTTGATTTGCCTGTACCAAACCCCGCGCATGCAGAATGTCTCCGGCATTTCCTTGATTTCGACCCGCTGGGACTTCCCCCATATAAAAAAAGAACGGGAATACTAGTCGGAAATTTCAAAAAGAACGCCTAAGAGCGAGGTACCAAACTCCTGTTTTGTGGGCGTTGCTTGAATGTTTTCCGAGTCCCCTCAGAGGCACCAGTTTTAACACATTATCTCTGTCGTACTTTTTTGCTCAATAACCTAAAAGAGCTCAGTAACAAGTACGGCAAGAGCTCCTGCACCTTAAGAGATACAAAACAATCTTTTTTTCCCCCCTGAGGGTGCGACGAACACTCCCGTCATTTTTATATAGGAGAGTTCCTCCCCTCGGGGATTTCGATAGCATGAGAAAGCAGAACAACAGTCTCTACACCTGAAACTCAGAAACAGGAAATGGCGCTGGTTGGGCCATACCATGGAGAAGCTTTTTGCTTGCAGGCTAATCACAGGAGAAAGAGATCTCATGGCGGAGGACCTAAGTTCTCGCGACTCGACTATGAACTCTTTGTAAAAGCTGAAAACAGGTGGAGTGTAATTACATGTTAAGAACTGAATTTTCAGAAAGTTTCTTGTGGTCTTTAATTAAATTAACTCTCTGATTGGGTATATAGATGATGATGTTGCTGTTGAAGATGTTGACGATGTTGACTAGGTGTGTATTTACTACCGCTGCACCAAAACAACGACGACTCAGAAAATTATATTGGCCGAAATAGACCAATGACGTGTCGTTATGTGAAACGATCGCGAATCATCAAAGAGTGACACTCAAAAATCAACTGTTGGCGAACGAAATTGCTGGCGATAGAAACCAGTTATCAAAGTTCCTTTTTCACCTAAACATGAGGCAGCTACCAGGAAAAGCATCCAAAGAAACAAGGCGAATGAAGAGAGAAAGAAAACAAGGAAACGCTGAAGGACATCAGAGGGTTTTAACAATCGCGTTGCCTGTTTTGCTTGGGTTGTTTGCATTGCTTGTGGCTTACGTTTATACCACAGCGTCCAAGAACTGATGAACGAAATTTCAGCCAAGACTTAACCAGTAGGAGTGAAACATCGATACAACTGATAGACATTAAAAGTTAAAAACATTGCTCTGATATCATCGACAAAAAGGCACTTATGGTAAAGCTAAGAAAACAAACTGCTACCAAAACATTCAGTCTACGATCGAGTGGCTCCAGCTTATATTGAAAGGTGTTCGTCGTCAACCGAGTGTTCAAGACAAAATCAATATTCTGTCTTCGGCGGACGCTAAATCCCTCTCCGTGCAGTAAATAACATTTTAACATGACACATAAAAATACTTAACCGAGCTAAGCTTCTTAAGGTCTTTTAATGGGAGTCATTCGAAGATTGAGTCGGTTTTTATATTAATTCATAAATATTTCATAAGTAGCTTTGGTTTAACCTCTGGCTTTGTATACACTGTGAAAACATCTGGAGCATCTGGAGCAAGTGCGATGTCCTTTCAATGCAAGCTTGTTAACATTACAGTTGTATCATGAAATATAACTTACGAAATTATTTTTAAAACTGATAAATATATATTTTTTAAAAAGTTTTTGTTGTGTAATTTACGTGTACATATTTTGATCGATTATTTTTACGATACTGAAATTTCGTAATATTTCTGAGATATTTATAAAACCGCAGATCGGTTCATTGTTTCTTTCCTATCTGTATTTCGTTATAGGTGGGTCTGGTTAATAATTTTCATCTTCCTGGAGATAAATAAGATTTTGGAGTAAACGAAAATTGTGTTTTTGATGTTGTACGAAAATTCTTGAATTGACTATATTTTGTTTTGCGTCACATGTTGATAGACTCTTAAAATGTCCATTCTTTGGTAACAATACTGTACCACCAAGTGGACAAGTGTTTCCCTTTATGCCCTGAAACCCAATCTCAAAATATTGTGGTCTGTTCACGATTCTTTTATTTTCTCACTAAGAAAAGAAGCGCCACTGCGGACAGACTTAAGATATTGTTTTATCTTGATTTTCCATGTGAACTTGTACTTACGACTTGAGAAACAACTCCTCTTGACTCGGAGGTATTTTATGACTATCATGTCTGATATTTCTTTAGAAAGTCTCGACTCAAACTTCATGTCAAACCGCACCTGTTGAGCCTTGCGTGACAAATTTCAGCAGTACGGTAACCTCGTTTCCATTGGTTATCCCAAGAGCTGAGGGAAAACTGGGAACTGTCACAGTTCGGCGGCCATGATTGTTTCCCCGCCAAAATTTAATCTCTTCCCTCGCTAGGTTGAAACGTTCGATAATTTGATTTCTTTGTAGCTGTTATTTTAATATCCATTTCCTAAAAATGACAATGAACTGTATAACTCGAAGAGGACGTGGAATTTTGGTGGCGTTCGAAGGTTGCGATCGGAGCGGGAAGTCAACACAATGTCAAATGCTTGTAGAATATTTGAAATCGATCGGACGAGATGTAGCTCATCTGCGCTTCCCAGGTAACTTTTTGTGTTCTTCTTGCTACTGTTAAAACATAAAGGTACAATTAACATTTTGACGCTGTACTGTACATGTCGGTATACTCTTTCCATTGATCATCACAATAATTTGGTTTGTGAATGAGGTGTGCAATTTTCTCTTTCTATTCTTGATTGCACTGCTCTGTTTTAGAGCGGTTCCTTTAGATGATCCGAATCAGGGTCAATCATCCAAGATCATTCAGGAATCCACTCTGAAAAAGTATTCATCAGTCCCTGTGATGTACCAGCACCTGTGATCATTGATCTGATTTAAATCTTCCCAAAGGAGCACACCCTTAATTTGTATAGAGGTGGAACCACAGCCGGGGTGGTGATGGATTACTCCCATGTATACGTTGTGTGGGTATATGCCGCTGTAAAGTGTATAGTTTTCAGGCAGTTAAGTCTGGGGTATAGAAATCAGACATTTTTGGTTTTGAAATTACACGGTATAGTATACTACTATACCATGATGTTTATTGTTATGTTCAGTCTCCAAACTAATAGAGCCATCTATTTGACAAAAATGCCATTTCAACTAAATTGTAAGCTACCCAATATTTTAATGCCTTTACATGTAGAATCTGAATCTTGTGATTGTGAGAACTGGCGATCGTAAAGGAGTAGGAAAGTATATTTTCACATGAAGAAACGTCTTGAAAAGCTTTGGTATGGTATTCGTGCTTCGCTGTGAAGGAAAAAATTTACTGACACTTTTTGGCAACCACATTTTTCCATCTGGTGATTGAAAAAAAAATTTCAGTTGCCAATTGGCGCCTGCTGAAAAAAGTTTATTTTGTACCCTGAGTATATGGTAAGCATTTTAGTTTCCCAGCAGGACACCCCCTGCCCCACCCAAAGGTTCACAGAGCAGGGGCAGAGCCAAGGGAAGGTTCCAAGGGTTCAGTTCCAGAATCCCCCTTTGGATTATGAGTTCGCTATAATTTCATGAGGAAAAAAGATAGGAAACCCCCTTTCATAATTCCGCTGGATAAGATATTCACTTTTGAAAGAAAAGAAAAGAGAATTAATTTAAAAAAGCATCACATGCTATATCAAGGATGACAATGTTGTAAGGATGTGTAAACAATGTGGAATGAAGTTTTCTTTGCACTTTTCCCATCTATACTAAGAGTGCTAGAAGCTATGTCAAATGAGTGGCTGTTTGTAAATCAACTCAGGGAAACTGCCTGGAACCAGGACGCTGATAGCAAAAGCATACTGTAAATGATCGATGTAAATGATCTAATAAACTAATGAATGCCTCCTATCTTATGAATGCCCCCCTAAGCTGACAAGTTTGTATTAAATGCCCCCTGTCTAATAAATGCGACTCCCCCCCCCCCCCCCCCCCCCGACGCCAAGGAATACCTAACTCAGACAAAAAAGAGACTGGCGATGAAAATGCCATGGTGCTCGACAAGGACTCAGATGCTAACAATGAGCTATAAGAACTACCAGTACCCTTTTCCGCCACTTTGTATGTACCATATACCATTATGGATTTGTAGACGGTTTTGACTTATCAGCAGATGGACTTGATAGTCTGCTAAGGCTCTGTCATTTAGATTATAGTACCTTATTTAGGTTACCATGTTACAGTTATTAGAAGAAACGCCTCTCTCTCTTAAATGTCTCTTATCTTTTAAACACCATCCCCCCCCCCCGCCCCTTGGACCAGGGTTCTTGTTAAGAGGCGGTAACCGGTAATTTTTACCGGCTGTTCAAGTAAATGTTACCGGCTGTTTCACTGAAATATTTACCGAAATTATCCAACTAATGTTCGTCTGTTCAAAGGTGAAATCCCATTTCGGTTATGGGAAAAAATTGCTTTCCCTTCGAACCAATGCTGTGAAGATATTTAGCAGATGTTTCCGCTTTGAAAATACATCATTTGTTGAAGCAATCCAACTTGTTTTTCCACCCCTCGAAACGACGTCCGCCATGTTTCCTTTCCATTCCTCTCGCGGCCAGGGGAAACCCCCCATAATCCATTGAGAAACGTTTACAAAATGGCGTCCACACAAAACGACAGAAAGGTCTGTTAGAATTTGGTTTTCAACCAAAGCGTCAGAAAAGCGGTGGTGGGTAAAAATCAATAAAATAGTACCGTATAACCTACTTTATTTTGCTGAGTATTAAATTAATTTAACAGCCACTGACACGCGACAGTGATCGATACGAACGTCAAGTTAACACTTAAAAACGCTTGCCCGTGCATTGTCTTCTGAATCCTGAGTTTTGAGCACTTGTATTTTCTCTGTTGCAGTCAAAGCTTAGTAGTATTTCAAAGTAGTTTTTAGTATTAAGTTTGATGAAGAAAAGTAACATAATCTTGAAAGAAAAAATGAATAAACGTTGCATAATACTAAATTGCCACAGTCAATAAATAAAAATGATCACTTTGACTATAACAACAATTTGTTGGTTCATGAAAAAGGGTGCCACGAGTCATGTTAAAAGACACTTTGAATCACGGAAAACCCAGTAGCTCCCGGGGGCTTTGCCCCCTGGACCCCCACGCGGCCCCCACACCCCTGGCGTGAAGAGCAGGTAACAAAGTTACTTGCTATTTCTGGTTTTTTACCTTCTATGAAAAAATGTAGCAAGAACCCTGCTTGGACCCTTGAAATTTAAGAAATGGCCGTGGCATTTATTAGATCATTTATGGTAAGGCAAACAGTCTATTACATGCAGTATCCAATTTTGAATTCACAATCAGTCAAGTTATGACAATGAAATGCCTTTCTATGTTGAAGTCACTCAGTATCAAGCTGCCAAAGTGAGACATTAATGTCTTTAAACCATACAACCACATCAAAGATTTTAAGAGCGAGCTACATTATATCAGAGGAGACATTGAGAAATATTGCACTGATTGGTACAGCATGTCTTCTACCGCAGTAAGAAAAGCAGACATTGAGCCATCTATGTTTCATGTATTGTTGTTGGTCAGCAACAATACTGAAGCAATGTTGAAGCAGGAACACGGAAGGATTTCTGCAAAGGAATGCTTACAATTTATCTAATGGATCATCTTATTTCTGAGATAGACACATACTTTGACACCAACCCTGAGTGTGCTTCTAGCATTACTAAATTCTTGAGAAGGAAATCCTGTGCAAGCTGCTTTGCAGTACTATGCAGATGATCTACCATCACCCATACTTTGAACACATTGCCAATCACATCTGTAGAATTGTTTGGTACTTTGTGCCAAATAAAGACTCACTTGAGGGCAACCATGACCACCGGACGAGAGTCTAGACTTGCCCTAATGCACATCCATTACAACAGGAAAATAGATGTTTGTAAAACAATCAATTTTTGCACGGAGGCATTCAAGGCAGGGGTGGATCTAGGGGGAGGGTGCAGGGGGTGCGCACACCCCCTGAGATGCAGCCTTCTTCGTATTCGCTTTTAAAATTTGTTTACCTCGCCGGTCAGTTACGTCATTCCTTAGATGTGCACCCTCCTCCTAAGAAAAATCCTGAGTGAATGATAAATCACAAGACTACACACTCTTTTAATAAGTTGCGGCGCCATTTTGAATATGACATCATTCATGGAAAGATACCCTGGCTTTTCCTTTCTTCTTATTCATTGAAGCCATAATTTCTTTAGTTCTGGTGCCCTTGGTATCTGGTGATAAGTCACATTCCTCTTGCGGCTGTTGCCGAATATATCCCTATACGAATTACACAAAGGAATGGCATGATTGTGACAATTTGAGCCTAATAAAAAGGTTTTATCTCAGGTAATATTTATATGGTGCTAGGAAAGATACTGACCTTTCTTGGACTCTTCTTTTGACAATGACATTTGATGTCGAGCCATCAAACATGGATCCAACGTAAATCAGTGAAAGATGATGGGTTACTTTCTGCAAATGACGTCATAAATTTAATATTCAAAATGGCGTGCGACTTATTAAAAGGGTGTATGGTAATTCATGAAGAATGTACTCAACAGCTGTTAACCTACCCA
>JAHPZR010052143.1:15000-19354 GCA_019787425.1 Platygyra sinensis
GATATTTAAAGAGAGAGCTGCTTTCAGCTGCCTACTCCCACACAACCATGGCATAAAGAACATCATCTTCTACATGTACCTGATGGCACTCCAAAATGACCTTAAAACAAACAGATTTTCCTTCAATCTCATACCCAGAATGTGCATTCCCTTAGACCAGTAGTGGCTGGGAAAAGTCTCAGTTTCCCCACAGTTGGTCTAGGGGATGCAGACCCAGGATAAAAGGTTGAGTTTGCATGCAACTACTATGTGTCACATTTAAATGCAAGAAGAATCTCACCTTTTCTGGTCACTTACTTAATAAGTGCCTAGTGTGGAGGTTCTTTCCAGTAGTGTCATAATTTAACAGCACATTTTTTTTCTCCTGTATCCAGACCAAAAATTAAGCAGCTTTTAGAAAATGGGACCCTTGTGATAGTGGATCGATATGCTTTTTCTGGAGTAGCTTTTACTGCGGCTAAGGTGAGTTTGTACATGTTAGACATTTGCCTCTGTTTTTGATCAAGGTGGTGCAAGGCTGTTGCGTAACAATATTTCAAGGAGCCCAGAAGAACAAAAGCCAAAAAGTTAGGAGCCCAACAAGCAATGTTTTGGGAGATGCTTCAAAAACTTAGGCGCCCAACGGACTTTCTTGGGTGCCCCAGGCTGCCGGGCTCCTGTTAGGCAGCAGCCTTGTGGTGTTGAGACTGTTTTTCTTTTGTTGAGTTTTTACCTTTAGACACCTATTTGGGACTCGTATCTAAATAATTTGTAGTTAAAATTAATTGAAGACTACTGTAGGTTTGCAAATTATGCAATTTCACTGTATGAAGTTTGAATTTTGGTTGCTATAGCTACCTGCTAAGACTATTTTCTTAATTTGGTGTCCATTTCATAAAGCTACAAGGCATTTTGTGACTCTGTGCAGTCAGTATGTTAGTCCAGTTTCACCTGAATAGCCACGTCATTTGGGAGGGAGACACTGCAAGAGTAAGAGGGTATCTTGCCTGAGAGCAAAATCCAAATATTACAGCTTTTCTTTGGGATATGGACATCAGGAGCATTGATCTAAGATCACTCCAATCAAAGGCATCAAACAAGCATGCCCATAGTGGATTCATCGATTCCTTTGATGCACCATGATCCAAGTCACTGATCTTGGATCACTGATTCTGATCCAGATTGTCCCAAAGAAATGTACCTGGAGAGTCAGCCCAGGGTTTATACTGGGACCTCCACATTTTGTGTTCAAGGCACTAGGACCTTGCATTCCCCCCTTTCCTTTTAATAAAGGACCATCTGTACTCATATGAACACTTTCAAATCCCTCCACATAAAATGGTGCTTAAGGAGGCTCGAAAGGGTTTTTCGTTGCTATATTGTTTGTGAAACGATGGAAGATTACAAAGAACGATGTTTAATGGTGTGGGCAAACTATATGTCTCCTTGCAACTCTATCGTTGGGCTATACTTTAAGGGTACTTGTGACGTCATATCAGTTACCATGGTAATGCACGAGGTCCACAAAAGCGTCCTCTAAATTTCAGTTTTTGTAAATTATCTGAGAAACTAATTCGGTGACCTACCATTTTTATTTCCTTGTTGGAAAGTTCCCTAAATTCTTTAACTTTTCAGACAGTATGGAAAAAATTTATCTAGTAGAATTAAATATATTTAAAGAAAACGCGTTTTATGGCTTACAGAAAATTCCACTAGATAATTTTCCCCGAAACTTTTATATCTGAAGTGCCATCGTGAATGGTGCGTGCATGCAAAAAATCAAGATAGGTCACTGAGCAAACTTTCGAGCTAAAAACAAATGTTTTCCGCAGATTTTATTTCCGGTTCGCGCGATTTTACGCAGCATTAACTTCCGGTGTGCTGATTTTAATACTGATTCAGCTGACGCGTGCATATTAGTTATGGCGTGTGTAAATTGCACGCGCGCGTGCAGCTAAAACCCTTTCGAGCCTCCTTAAGTTTGAATAATGTTCAATAATTTGTTCATCCAAAGCCTTGTGTCTTTATGTTTCCAGGCAAATGATTTTTGACATCAATGTGAGGCTTGGGATGTATTTAAGTTCTGTTACTGAAATACTGTTTCCATTATTTATGTAAAGTGTGAATTTTTTTTAATTGCAAAAAAAATTGTCTTTACTTAACAGAATGGGCTTGGGTATGCACAAAACAAATGAGAGGATGTTGTGTTCACTGCGATTAGTTTTTCTTGCTTTAGGTACTAAATAAATTGCTGTCTACTTCTCTTAGGGTTTTGATGTGACATGGTGTAAGAATCCTGACCGGGGTCTGCCAAATCCAGATGTGGTTTTCTATTTAGACATTTCAATTAATGATGCACAGACAAGGGGTTCCTTTGGTGATGAAGATATGAGAAGGTTGAATTCCAAGAACGAGTCGCAGATATATACAAACAGCTGAGGAGTAATGACTGGAAGGTAAATACTGTGTTTTTTAGTTATGATAATTCTAAAAAGGCTAAAATGTTTCTTCTGGCCTTGTCTGAAATAATTTTCCTTTTGTGGAGGGCGGCTGTGGTACAGGCTTAAAAAGATAAAAGACATGATATTTGTGTGGAAAATATTGATCAGGCTTCTACATAAACTGCTCAGAAAAAAGATATTTGAAGAGATGCAGTAAATCTCAGACCCTTCACTGGCCATGACTAGTTTTTAGTACTTAACTAAACAGTGACTCCCATCTGGTGTTGAAATATCAACAGTTCTTTCACTGTGGACATTATCTCGTTTGGGAAGTATTCAATTACAAATAGTGGAGCTTCGAGGAGCAACCCTTTTCGAGGACTAATAAAATGCATATGTTGGAGGCCAAAATGGAGGATATATTAACAGTAACCGCATTTAATTGGAAAAGATGCATAGATACTTTTCATTGCACAATACCTGTTCTAAAAAGGAACATTTTTCCTTGTATATAACTATGTATGTAAATATCAAGAATTGCTGGGAAGAATAGATAATGTCTGTTGTTCAATATGGACCTTGCATCCCTGATGCCAATGGAAGTTATTGAGAGTTTGTTTTCATTTGCAATTTAACATATTGTTACTTTTTACACTATTAACAGCTCTCTACTTTCTACAATTTGTTACTTTCTCTACAATACTTACATTACTTTGAGAATCAATACTTATGCTTACTCTTGCGACACAATACTTTATCTACTTACCATACAATACAATACTTCACCCTACTTACTGTCTGGAACAATATTTACTTTAGCAACAATAGAGGTTTTGCATGGCAGCCATGTTGCTTGGCAGGAACAATATATTCTTTTTATGTGGCTAAATGTAATTTCTAAAGGCAAAGTTAAAAACGAGGCAATGCGGGCAGCGGTCTTCGTCATGGCAGCTCAGACCTGCTGCTGGGCTTCCCGGTAAGTGGCAGGGGTTCTGGGTATTTACAGGGCTCAGATTTCTGAGACTCATTGTACAATTATTCGTGTTGCTTTTGCGAAGCCTTCGTGCTGTTCTGCCCCACCCCCCCCCCCTTTTCCCGCCCTTGTAGGTATGTGTCAGCTTATCTCCACTGATTTCCTAGTCAGTGTGACGGTGCTGGATGGTGGTTGCCGCTCACAGGGTTGCCATGGTTACCTTGGCTCTCTGCTCGGCCGCTTTCCTTCCCACCATCCGTATAAGCACCATCCCCCAACCTCATCTATTGCTGATGAGTTTAACCTATGGGAAAAAATTTTTGTTTCTTTTGCAAAATATTTATATTTTTTATTGTTCCTGCCATGGAACATGGCTGCTATGCAAAACCTCTATAGGTTACAATACTCCCTATACTTACAGTTCAACAACAACAATAACAGTCCTTTATTCTTGCCAGAAATTATATAGTATAGACTTAAATTCAGGAAAGAAAAAAATGACAAAGGAAAAGAGCACAGCCACTTAGAAATAGCTAAGCTAATCGAGCTAAGTGGCTGGGCCATGTGGAAAGAAATTTGGAAATACACTTACTTAATATAGAACAAATACAATGGACACGATTACCGTTCACACACGCACTCGCACACACAAATAACAATAGACAAGGGGATGTGTACTTGCAAAAACTGAAAAATAAAGTACATCAATGAGCCAGTCAGTAGTCAGAGATAAGTGATTCTTTTAAGAGGATTTTAAAACAGGTACGACTCTGGATTTTACTGACTCTTCAAGGGAATTCCAAACTTTAGCTCCAAAAAAATGAATGCTAAATTTGCCATAATTGGTCCTCACTTTAGGCAGATAGTGTGAAATCTTACTCACCAGTCTAGTTTGATATTGATGCACTTTGTTGATAGTCTTAAAAAAACCATTAAAAATTAAAGGCAGCCTATTAGAGTT
>JAHPZR010052146.1:0-14122 GCA_019787425.1 Platygyra sinensis
TCAGTTACCTTTGTGTAAATGAGAAAAGATAATATTTAAGACAGCATTTATGGGGATTCCCTTGATCAGATTATATTAAGTTTAACTCTTTTTTTTAAAAAAAACGTTTGATTTTTACTGTGTAGGAATCGAGATTGCTAATGCTTTAGATTACGACATAAAAAAATTACATTGCAATGCCCAAAAAATAGTTTAGTTTTACACTTGAATATATAATTTTGATAGAAGGTTACGAAAGATTAATTAATGAAACTTTGCGAGGGATCAAAATATGGCTAAGAACTTAAAAATGTCAAAAATATCGCTCACTATTTGACACAAAAAAAATACAAATTGATGATACTACCGAAATTTATGTTTAATTGAAAAAAAGGATCTAGTTTCACTACTAACAAGAACTCAACAATTTTCAAGCAGTGGAGGTTCAGGAAATGTAACCATTGTGAAACCGAGAGATAAAATGACAGTTGTCTTGTCAAATGAAAGGTTGTTTTCGTCTCTGAATTTACAAATGCATCCACAAAAGCTTACTTCTTAAAATTTAAGGTCAAATAATTTGAGGCAACATTTCACCCGGAGAGGAACAGCGCTTTCTAATCAGATCGGTTCTTTAAGATAACATACTTAATTAAAACTTTTACTTACTTTGATAGAAACTCATGGGCTCTTTGATTCTCTCGTGGTAGTCCCACAAACCAAGTGCCTCGGCGTCTACCGGCTCCAAAAATGGCCAAGTGACATTTTTGTAAGAATCAGCCGACATTTCCATAAAAACACGGTATCCCTGTTGCACTTCGGAACTAAGTTTGCTAAGATCTAGGATGTTCACTTGTTGTACCGGCGATTTTTCTATTTCCGGCGGTTTAGCACGAGTTTCTGAAACTTCAACCAGCACGACTTCGTCGGTTTCTGAGGACTCTGCAACTTGATTTTCAACCACAATTTCTTCTGTTTCCATTGAGGAAGTTTCCATTTTGAACTCCTCGCCCCTCAGGGAAGTTCAGTAGCCCTTCAGTGATATATACGAAATGCCAGTCTGTGAAGTTTCTATATAAAAATCAGTATGAAAGGCAAATGCCTGTGAACCATGCCAACTTTCCTCCGACGCATTGTTGATGCGCAGCCGATGAACAAAGGCCGTGCGCCGACTCAGTAGCATAAAACGCAACAACCACGTTATGAAAGTGCACGTTATCCAAATTTTGCCAAGTAATTAGCCGCATGAATTACATTAACCCAGATAAATTGCCATTCCAGGACGCAAAGGAAGAAAAAGGGTTGCTTTAGAAACTGATCAATAAAAAGTCGCGGTGAAAATTCAATATACGCTAAACGAATTATCCCTGGCTAGAGCCAGACCCCGTAACTTGCTCACGTCTTGGAGCACACATGCCTCTGAAAAATTACGATTTAACGAAAATTTAGCTCTAGAATGGTAGGATTATCTAGCCTGCGATGTTTGCTTGATTTTCACGTTGTCTAAAACGCAGAAATTGCAGAATTTATGGATTTATCAAACACGGACATCATCAAGACATCATCAAGATCATTACAATTGCCGAGCCCGCGATACAGCCAATTCATTTGATTTTCCCGCCGATTTCGAAGGTTCCCGCTCATCTCTACAAAGGACTCGACAGAGAGACATTAGCCCTCGAGAGATGCCGCTTTTGGGAAAAAAATCCTTCAAGCCGAACCCACTTCCCAAAGATCTCAGGTCTGCGGAAGAAGTATTTGTCATCAAAGAGACGAATGAAGTCTTTAGGTCGTACGAGTATCCTTGTGAACTGTGTACGTGTAGAATTGTGCGCGGTGAGTTTTCGAATTACCGGTGTTGTGTTTTCAAATCTGCGCGCCGAGAGAACAGTGTCGCTTTGGTCGGCTTATGATCGATTTATAGAAGGGTGTTTGTTCACTTTTTAGGTTCAGTTTAGCTCATTTTTAGTTCTGCAACGAATCAACAGTAGAAAAAGGCTTGCGTCTCAAACATTTACAGAAGAATTAGGTGGCCGGAGACATCGGCATATGCATGCATTTCGAGTAGTGTTGTTGCCGAATTCTCGAATTCACCACTGCCAAACTAAGAAGACGCGGACTATAAATTTTTAAATTGTGCTATGTGTGTTTATATGATTATTTTGGACTGGGGACCGGACAGTTATTACTCGTGAAACGAAAAAAAAAAACGGTTATCGACAAGTTGGATTTCATGGGTTAAGGTCAAGTAAACCAAGTCTTTCAGTCATCACTTGCTGATGCACCAGATTTTCCTCGCGTAATGCACTTACCAGTTGGCTTGAGAGTTTATTACGCCAAGCTGGTAAAGTAAACCAAGGAAGGAAAGTAAACTTCAAGTGAATATACCAAATGTGATATCTTTCAACTGCTGAAAAAGAGATTTAGACATAATTTAATTTATCATTGCAGTTATGCACACAACTGCAGTTAGGAAATTGAAGCCTGAAAAAAGTTCAAGCTTGAACGGGATTCAAACCCATGACCTCTGCGATGCTGGTGCAGTGATCCAGTACTGCAGAAGTCATGGGTTTGAATCTCATTCAGGTACCAGTGTACTGTCAGTGTACTGGTTTCGCAGAGATCATGGGTTCAAATCCCATTCTGGTCTAAATTAATTGCAGGCTTTAATTTCCCAACTGGTTAAGTTGTGTATATTGTCTTCATAAAAGTAAACTTTGTTGAACAAATGGCAATGTTTGAGTCTCCACTTATAAACTTTCACCCATTTTCTAGATACACAAGGCAGCCTGGAGTTGGTTTTGATTTAGTAGAGCTTTAATTTAGTAGAGATCAATGTATGCCTGCCAGTTCTTGCACATTATTCATGAGTCTCACACTACGAATTAGGAACATCAATTTTCAATGTCTTGGGCAACATCCAGAAACTGCCAGAATATATTCGTAAATCTTTGGCAATGTTCACGAACAGTCAATGAAATCGCACACATTTACCTCTGGTAATGTTGGCAGGTATACCAATGTTCCTTAAGAGTTAAGTTGAGAGGAGGTGCTTTTATAAACTGAATTCTCAGAGGGACACAAAGAGCGATAAGGAGAATATGCTTTGTAATTTAGATTAGTGACATTGGAAACTCCCACCCATTAGCAAGGCTTCTTACTCAAAACTTTGTTATGTGTTTGATTTGGTTCAATTTTCTTTGCTGACTTTATATTAAAGTACTTTTTCCTTGACACAATGAAGCGAATATGTAAATCGCATTATTCTGTATGGATTCCAAGTATGGGGCTGTCAGCTGACTGGAAAAACAAACCTGAAATATGGAGAAGCTGTTGCAAGTGAAGAACAGGCTCTAAGAAGACTGGAAAGCTTCCCAAAGTATTTAGAAAAACCAATTTTACAGCTTGTTCATCACAGTAAGTACAGATTATACATCTATTCTTCTGCTAATTTTTCTGTAGTCTTAAATCATTAGTGGAGGTGCAGTGGCCTCATATTAGGCATGCTGGATTGAGAGGTCTGGGTTCAAGCCCTGGATCATTAGGTTGTGTGACTCTCACCAGCCAGGTAAGTAAGTAATTTTATTAGTCAGGGTGGCCCATTCAGCAGTGAGGCTGATATCCAGAGGGGCCCTGCATAAATGGGTACTGGCACAGTGAAAGCTTAGGGTAACCCTGTGATGGACTAGCATCCCATCCAGGGGGGGAGTAGAACACCTCCTGGTGGCTTCATGCTGCAGAAACTGGGATTAAAGCTTCAGTGGTAGGGGCTACTGACCTGACACAGACTAAACCTCATTACTAGCTTGCAGAACAGGTGGATTAGCGGGGCCAGCACGACACAAGAGCGCACGCACAGAGCTTCTCCTCGCTCTTGCAACTTGCTCTTGCCTCGCTTTCGCCTCTTTGCCTGAAATACACAAAAAATTATGCCTGTTCTGCAGGCTACCACTCTACATATATTGTTTATAATGTGTTAGACTTGAAATCAGTGGTATGGGCTGGAGCACTGACCAGGATTATTGCATTGTGCTCTTGGTAAGGAGTTAATACTCAAAACCCCACTTTCTATGCTGGAGTTATATATTCACTCTTAAAACTCATCACAGAGAGCAATTGATCCACAAAGATCAACAAGCCACAATGCATGAGAAAGGCAAACAAGACTCAAAAGCCCTACAAATCTCCAAAGGGACCACCCCGCAGGTCACGCACCGTGAAGGGTAAAACCGCTGACTGCATCTTTTCGAGTCTAACTTTGCCTAAATTATATTTAGCCACATTAAATAACCAACAAGGTAAAGTGGATATACCTTTCTGTCACTTCAGTTATAGAAAACTGGGTTTTGTAAGCTCTGATCTGCATGGTAGCTGTTGTTCACTTGGAGTGTGAAGTGTTTACCTACCAACTGATGAGCTAAATGTGGACCATGAGACGAGAACATATCAAGATGAGATTTGTTTCTTTTTTCATCTGTTTTACTTACTAGATACTTGCACACTTCAAACCCTGGTACAACAGTGTTACAAATCTCTAGAGAAAGAGTATGTGGAAAATGAGCCTGTGGAGTGTTATGTCAGTGGAAAGTGGTAAGTTACATGTATTGGTGTCTTATGCAAGGAAAACCAGTTTTCAGGTCTGCTGCCACTTAAGCAAGCTGTAACTTTGACATACTAACCCAAAAAGTGATTCTCACTAGTTCCCATAATGTTTCTTTCTTTCTAATTTCTTACTTAAAATTTCCAGGAGGTTAAATATACATATTTAACTTAGTAACAGTTAACAACTAGGAGCATGTTGCGCAGTAGTTAGTGTGGCGATGGCGTTTATTAGCATTTTTTGGTAGCTTGCTGTGACGTTTTCCTGTTAGGGTTTGGTGTTACCTTTTGTAGGCCTGATGCCAATCAGTTTCCTGCAAGCCCAGGTCAGCGGTTATTGTTATAATTTATGCATGTGCCGTTACATGTGCTCGGAGTTTTACTGTGCTTAGTGTTTGGGGCGTCTTGATCAGTTTTTGGACTGTATTAGTGTTTCCTCCCACCCTCTTCCTTTTATTATTGTTTACTATATTATTATTGTTGTCTTATTATTGTTGTTACTTTTATGGTTATTACGTATAAGCCGCACTCGCAGAGAAGCTGCCACTCCCTATGTTCTCACACTCAATGTCATATCTTACATCAGTCTTCTAAAAGCATATTTAGTACAAGTGAAATGCTTAAAACAAACGGTATGCAAGTGGTTAGGTGTGTAAGACATTTGGAATGGAGATAATTAAACAGTATATCCCTTTCTACAAAAATGTAGACGTCTGCATGCTTGGATTTGCACATGCCTCCTTTTGAGTGTTGCCTGGTGTTGGTTCTGGCCTGGCATAACATGTAAGTTATACGCTATTAGTTCTCCATTGTCTTCAGAGATATTTTTAACCTGGGTTACCTTGAGGACAGGAAGTATGCCCAGTTGTCCTCAAAAGCTAACAGTTTATGCTAGTTCTACTTCAGATTAGATTTAATTATTTATGTCAACCCTGGGTTCTACTTCTCTCTGAATATAGTGGACTGACTCTCTGACTGATTGATTGATTACCAATTGATCAATACCTTGTTGATCTAGATCTACCTTGGAGACAATACAAGAACTGTGTACAGTAGTTAGCAGCTGTAGTTACTAAAACCCGGAACAACCCACAACGACCCACAATGATCCACAACGACCTACAACGATCCACAACGACCCACAACGATCCCACAACGACCCACAACGATCCACAACGACCCACAACGATCCACAACGACCCACAACGATCCCACAACGATCCACAACGATCTTCAAATGACCGAGGGCGATTTCAAAACGACCCAGAACGATCCCACAACAAAAGAAACCACCCAAGAAGACTAATACCAAGTATTCATAGCTTTAACCTCATTCTTAAGGCCTCAAAAACTTAACGTTTGAATTTTTTTAAAAAAACAATTGAAAAGCATACTGAATAGCATACATAACGACTCACAACTACCCAGAATACCTTTGATAGTCCGGTAACACATTGACATTCCTAAGGTTGTATTTATTGTCAAAAATAGGACAAAGTAAATGAGCAAATGCAGCTTTTCGCGAGAAAGAATCTCCATTCAGAGACACATTTATAAGTCCGATCGATGTCTCTTCGGCCGGCCATCGAATAAAGATATGTATAAGTCACATGAAAAGTTTCATCAGCTTTGTTCTCTGTAAACACCCATCTACATTCGTGCCGCGATGCGCTATACTTGCTTGCCGATTTCTAATTATTCAATGCACCATTAAATAACATCAACGTACCATTCAATTACGTACAGGGGACTCGTGGTGGGTATACATGAGGTGTCTGCCTGTAAAGGGAAACAATATTGGATCGCGCAGTATTGGAAAATTGAAATATTGGAAATTGGATCGAACAAAGGAATTTTTTCGCCTGCGTGTGAGGCGAAAAAACTCCTTCGCGCGGTCGCGGGAACGCCTGCTACACAGGCTAACGGCGCGTTGCGGGACGAATGTAGACGAAAATCACCCTTAGTGGCCTCAAGGTGAATGTTTACGGAGAACAAAGCTGATGAAACTTGATGGTCATTGTCATAACACTGCAATCCCAGTTCGCTTAGTCTCTTGGGACGGGGAGCGTTGCGTGACTCCGGCCCGAGCGGCTGCGAAGGAGACTACAGTTCACTTCTCTAGCGCAGAAATCGGCAAGAAAGTATAGCGCGTCGCGGGCACGAATGTAGATGGGTGTTTACGGAGAACAAAGCTGATGAAACTTTTCATGTGACTTATACATATCTTTATTCGATGGCCGGCCGAAGAGACATCGATCGGACTTATAAATGTGTCTCTGAATGGAGATTCTTTCTGACAAAAAGCTGCATTTGCTCATTTTGTCCTATTTTTGACAACCTTAGGAATGTCAATGTGTTACCGGACTATCAAAGGTGTTCTGGGTAGTTGTGAGTCGTTATGTTTGCTATTCAGTAGGCTTTTCAATTGTTTTTAAAAAAAATTCAAACGTTACGTTTTTGAGGCCTTAAGAATGAGGTTAAAGCTATGAATACTTGGTATTAGTCTTCTTGGGTGGTTTCTTTTGTTGTGGGATCGTTCTGGGTCGTTTTGAGATCGCCCTCGGTCATTTGAAGATCGTTGTGGGTCATTGTGGGGTCGTTGTGGATCGTTGTGGGTCGTTGTGGGATCGTTGTGGATCGTTGTGGGTCGTTGTGGGTCGTTGTGGATCGTTGTGGGTCGTTCCGGGTTTTAGTAACTACAAGTTAGCAGCACAACATAAATGTGTGCGCAAGTCCTTAGGTTCTTAGATCTGTCATTAACCCTACCATATTTAGCCATTTTTCCTGCTTTGTGCATTATAACTATGACTTGAACAATATATCCTAGCCAAGGTTTCTTTACTAAAAGGTGACTTCTGTATACTCACATTTCCAGTGATGGTCTGATGATGAATTCTGGAAATTCTGCCTTGATGCCTGAATGATACCAAGGAAAATTTAAAACCTTGTGACTACTTTTTATGATCTGATTCATCATCATCAAGACTCCCCGCGCCATTAGGCACATAAGGATACAAGTTTATCTTACATGGGATCATGGCCTGTCCACTCTTTGAGTCAGTGGGTATGATGAAACATTACTGCATTTCTGCCTTATAACTCAACTCGATCAAACAACATACAAAGAAAGTTGTGTCCAATAGATAGATAGATAGATAGATAGAAAGATCAATAGATCGATCGATAGATAGATAATCTTTATTTATCCACGGACAATTCATCAGCTATAAATAATAAAAAAAAGCATTTAAAATATATCGAGATCAACATGCATTAAATGGATAAGATACTATTATAAAAACTATACTTAAAACCTAAACCTAACTAAAGCTAGTTTCCACGAATGCCATGCCTCAACATACTTCTTTAATTAAACACTTAAATAACCCAAGAGACTCTGCTTGTCTTATGTCGCAAGGAAGACTGTTCCAAAGGGTGGTGCCACTATAGCTAAAGTTATTCTTATAATAGTTTGTGCACGGCAATGGAACATTAAGCTTATTCTCAGGGTCTCTTAGGTTATACGCAGTTTCTCGCCTTTCAAATTTAGAACATTAGATTGGGCAAGCAGATTTTTCATTCAGGCTAGTGGATTTGGATCATGTATGTTTACTGTAAGTAGTGTCCGTTGATACGTCAATACAACAACAACAACAACCTTTATTATTTACACCTTTTCTTACAATTAGCGTGCCAGGAAGGAATGATTAATACCCTGGAGAAAGATCAAATTTATGTCTAAGTCGGATTTTCATACCATTACAGAGCTAAAATTATAGGTAAGAGTTTTTATTAGTATTCTCTGTTAAATATTAGTTAGTTAATGCGTGGATTGGCCCGTTCAATTAGAAACTTTCAGAGGAAACAATGAATGTACATAACTTACATATTCTTTCTGAAGACTCCACTTTCGATTTATTTTAATTTCTTTCCAAATTTTTTTTCCAAATTTGAGTTCCCAAACTTGGGGTGCAGCTTATCTGCGAGTGCGGCTTATACGTAATAACCAATAAAAGTAACAACAATAATAAGACAACAATAATAATATAGTAAACAATAATAAAAGGAAGAGGGTGGGAGGAAACACTAATACAGTCCAAAAACTGATCAAGACGCCCCAAACACTAAGCACAGTAAAACTCCGAGCACATGTAACGGCACATGCATAAATTATAACAATAACCGCTGACCTGGGCTTGCAGGAAACTGATTGGCATCAGGCCTACAAAGGTAACACCAAACCCTAACAGGAAACGTCACAGCAAGCTACCAAAAATGCTAATAAACGCCATCGCCACACTAACTACTGCGCAACATGCTCCTAGTTGTTAACTGTTACTAAGTTAAATATGTATATTTAACCTCCTGGAAATTTTAAGTAAGAAATTAGAAAGAAAGAAACATTATGGGAACTAGTGAGAATCACTTTTGGGTTAGTATGTCAAAGTTACAGCTTGCTTAAGTGGCAGCAGACCTGAAAACTGGTTTTCCTTGCATAAGACACCAATACATGTAACTTACCACTTTCCACTGACATAACACTCCACAGGCTCATTTTCCACATACTCTTTCTCTAGAGATTTGTAACACTGTTGTACCAGGGTTTGAAGTGTGCAAGTATCTAGTAAGTAAAACAGATGAAAAAAGAAACAATCTCATCTTGATATGTTCTCGTCTCATGGTCCACATTTAGCTCATCAGTTGGTAGGTAAACACTTCACACTCCAAGTGAACAACAGCTACCATGCAGATCAGAGCTTACAAAACCCAGTTTCTATAACTGAAGTGACAGAAAGGTATATCCACTTTACCTTGTTGGTTATTTAATGTGGCTAAATATAATTTAGGCAAAGTTAGACTCGAAAAGATGCAGTCAGCGGTTTTACCCTTCACGGTGCGTGACCTGCGGGGTGGTCCCTTTGGAGATTTGTAGGGCTTTTGAGTCTTGTTGCCTTTCTCATGCATTGTGGCTTGTTGATCTTTGTGGATCAATTGCTCTCTGTGATGAGTTTTAAGAGTGAATATATAACTCCAGCATAGAAAGTGGGGTTTTGAGTATTAACTCCTTACCAAGAGCACAATGCAATAATCCTGGTCAGTGCTCCAGCCCATACCACTTGATTTCAAGTCTAACACATTATAAACAATATATGTAGAGTGGTAGCCTGCAGAACAGGCATAATTTTTTGTGTATTTCAGGCAAAGAGGCGAAAGCGAGGCAAGAGCAAGTTGCAAGAGCGAGGAGAAGCTCTGTGCGTGCGCTCTTGTGTCGTGCTGGCCCCGCTAATCCACCTGTTCTGCAAGCTAGTAATGAGGTTTAGTCTGTGTCAGGTCAGTAGCCCCTACCACTGAAGCTTTAATCCCAGTTTTCTGCAGCATGAAGCCACCAGGAGGTGTTCTACTCCCCCCCTGGATGGGATGCTAGTCCATGCACAGGGTTACCCTAAGCTTTCACTGTGCCAGTACCCATTTATGCAGGGCCCCTCTGGATATCAGCCTCACTGCTGAATGGGCCACCCTGACTAAATAAAATTACTTACTTACCTGGCTGGTGAGAGTCACACAACCTAATGATCCAGGGCTTGAACCCAGACCTCTCAATCCAGCATGCCTAATATGAGCCACTGCACCTCCACTAATGATTTAAGACTACAGAAAAATTAGCAGAAGAATAGATGTATAATCTGTACTTACTGTGATGAACAAGCTGTAAATTGGTTTTTCTAAATACTTTGGGAAGCTTTCCAGTCTTCTTAGAGCCTGTTCTTCACTTGCAACAGCTTCTCCATATTTCAGGTTTGTTTTTCCAGTCAGCTGACAGCCCCATACTTGGAATCCATACAGAATAATGCGATTTACATATTCGCTTCATTGTGTCAAGGAAAAGTACTTTAATATAAAGTCAGCAAAGAAAATTGAACCAATCAAACACATAACAAAGTTTTGAGTAAGAGCCTTGCTAATGGGTGGGAGTTTCCAATGTCACTAATCTAAATTACAAAGCATATTCTCCTTATCGCTCTTTGTGTCCCTCTGAGAATTCAGTTTAAAAAGCACCTCCTCTCAACTTAACTCTTAAGGAACATTGGTATACCTGCCAACATTACCAGAGGTAAATGTGTGCGATTTCATTGACTGTTCGTGAACATTGCCAAAGATTTACGAATATATTCTGGCAGTTTCTGGATGTTGCCCAAGACATTGAAAGTTGATGTTCCTAATTCGTAAGTGTGAGACTCATGCATAATGTGCAAGAACTGGCAGGCATACATTGATCTCTACTAAATTAAAGCTCTACTAAATCAAACCAACTCCAGGCTGCCTTGTGTATCTAGAAAATGGGTGAAAGTTATAAGTGGAGACTCAAACATTGCCATTTGTTCAACAAAGTTTACTTTTATGAAGACAATATACACAACTTAACCAGTTGGGAAATTAAAGCCTGCAATTAATTTAGACCAGAATGGGATTTGAACCCATGATCTCTGCGAAACCAGTACACTGACAGTACACTGGTACCTGAATGAGATTCAACCCATGACTTCTGCAGTACTGGATCACTGCACCAGCATCGCAGAGGTCATGGGTTTGAATCCCGTTCAAGCTTGAACTTTTTTTCAGGCTTCAATTTCCTAACTGCAGTTGTGTGCATAACTGCAATGATAAATTAAATTATGTCTAAATCTCTTTTTCAGCAGTTGAAAGATATCACATTTGGTATATTCACTTGAAGTTTACTTTCCTTCCTTGGTTTACTTTACCAGCTTGGCGTAATAAACTCTCAAGCCAACTGGTAAGTGCATTACGCGAGGAAAATCTGGTGCATCAGCAAGTGATGACTGAAAGACTTGGTTTACTTGACCTTAACCCATGAAATCCAACTTGTCGATAACCGTTTTTTTTTTCGTTTCACGAGTAATAACTGTCCGGTCCCCAGTCCAAAATAATCATATAAACACACATAGCACAATTTAAAAATTTATAGTCCGCGTCTTCTTAGTTTGGCAGTGGTGAATTCGAGAATTCGGCAACAACACTACTCGAAATGCATGCATATGCCGATGTCTCCGGCCACCTAATTCTTCTGTAAATGTTTGAGACGCAAGCCTTTTTCTACTGTTGATTCGTTGCAGAACTAAAAATGAGCTAAACTGAACCTAAAAAGTGAACAAACACCCTTCTATAAATCGATCATAAGCCGACCAAAGCGACACTGTTCTCTCGGCGCGCAGATTTGAAAACACAACACCGGTAATTCGAAAACTCACCGCGCACAATTCTACACGTACACAGTTCACAAGGATACTCGTACGACCTAAAGACTTCATTCGTCTCTTTGATGACAAATACTTCTTCCGCAGACCTGAGATCTTTGGGAAGTGGGTTCGGCTTGAAGGATTTTTTTCCCAAAAGCGGCATCTCTCGAGGGCTAATGTCTCTCTGTCGAGTCCTTTGTAGAGATGAGCGGGAACCTTCGAAATCGGCGGGAAAATCAAATGAATTGGCTGTATCGCGGGCTCGGCAATTGTAATGATCTTGATGATGTCTTGATGATGTCCGTGTTTGATAAATCCATAAATTCTGCAATTTCTGCGTTTTAGACAACGTGAAAATCAAGCAAACATCGCAGGCTAGATAATCCTACCATTCTAGAGCTAAATTTTCGTTAAATCGTAATTTTTCAGAGGCATGTGTGCTCCAAGACGTGAGCAAGTTACGGGGTCTGGCTCTAGCCAGGGATAATTCGTTTAGCGTATATTGAATTTTCACCGCGACTTTTTATTGATCAGTTTCTAAAGCAACCCTTTTTCTTCCTTTGCGTCCTGGAATGGCAATTTATCTGGGTTAATGTAATTCATGCGGCTAATTACTTGGCAAAATTTGGATAACGTGCACTTTCATAACGTGGTTGTTGCGTTTTATGCTACTGAGTCGGCGCACGGCCTTTGTTCATCGGCTGCGCATCAACAATGCGTCGGAGGAAAGTTGGCATGGTTCACAGGCATTTGCCTTTCATACTGATTTTTATATAGAAACTTCACAGACTGGCATTTCGTATATATCACTGAAGGGCTACTGAACTTCCCTGAGGGGCGAGGAGTTCAAAATGGAAACTTCCTCAATGGAAACAGAAGAAATTGTGGTTGAAAATCAAGTTGCAGAGTCCTCAGAAACCGACGAAGTCGTGCTGGTTGAAGTTTCAGAAACTCGTGCTAAACCGCCGGAAATAGAAAAATCGCCGGTACAACAAGTGAACATCCTAGATCTTAGCAAACTTAGTTCCGAAGTGCAACAGGGATACCGTGTTTTTATGGAAATGTCGGCTGATTCTTACAAAAATGTCACTTGGCCATTTTTGGAGCCGGTAGACGCCGAGGCACTTGGTTTGTGGGACTACCACGAGAGAATCAAAGAGCCCATGAGTTTTCTATCAAAGTAAGTAAAAGTTTTAATTAAGTATGTTATCTTAAAGAACCGATCTGATTAGAAAGCGCTGTTCCTCTCCGGGTGAAATGTTGCCTCAAATTATTTGACCTTAAATTTTAAGAAGTAAGCTTTTGTGGATGCATTTGTAAATTCAGAGACGAAAACAACCTTTCATTTGACAAGACAACTGTCATTTTATCTCTCGGTTTCACAATGGTTACATTTCCTGAACCTCCACTGCTTGAAAATTGTTGAGTTCTTGTTAGTAGTGAAACTAGATCCTTTTTTTCAATTAAACATAAATTTCGGTAGTATCATCAATTTGTATTTTTTTTGTGTCAAATAGTGAGCGATATTTTTGACATTTTTAAGTTCTTAGCCATATTTTGATCCCTCGCAAAGTTTCATTAATTAATCTTTCGTAACCTTCTATCAAAATTATATATTCAAGTGTAAAACTAAACTATTTTTTGGGCATTGCAATGTAATTTTTTTATGTCGTAATCTAAAGCATTAGCAATCTCGATTCCTACACAGTAAAAATCAAACGTTTTTTTTAAAAAAAAGAGTTAAACTTAATATAATCTGATCAAGGGAATCCCCATAAATGCTGTCTTAAATATTATCTTTTCTCATTTACACAAAGGTAACTGAGGTTAACTAAATTCATCAACAATCTTGTAATAAACATATTTTTGCAATTGCATTGTTCTTTGATTTCCTTGTTTAGTCTCTCCAAAAGTATGCCCAACCCCCCTAAAAATTTTGCATACTGAACCAGTAAAATTAGAAACTGTTCAACTCTCTTCAGCTATGTGTATCACTGAGATTTATTTTCCCACTACAGTAAAACAATTAACAATTATTGGACGAGGTTGAGCAAATATCGTGAATTGTCAGAGGTGAGCAGATCAATTAATTGCCGAAGCCAAAGGCTGAGGCAAATAATTGATCTGCGAGACACTGCGATCACCAAGTTTGTTTTCATATTTAATCACTTCCTGGCAGCTCAGGGAAGCGATCTGCCAATTTTCTTTCAAGAGCAGAGAACGTGGTTCCAATTATGCAGGAGCAGAATATTATTTGCAGCAAAGCATGTTTAAACGATACTACACATGAG
>JAHPZR010052149.1:10000-25000 GCA_019787425.1 Platygyra sinensis
CTCGATCTCTCGCTGTGGAAGTTTCGGAATCGCGTCCGTTCTCCAGCAATATCGTGCGACTAGCACTTGTTATATTTCGACCTTCAGCTTCATTGGCGGGATTTGTGTCCTCGAGTTCCTTCAACCATTCTTCTAAGTTTAAAACAATGCGACCCACAGTCGCTCAGATCAGGGGCCAAAGATCTTGTTCGACGCTAAACTTGCTGGTTCCACCTGATTTTCGCCTCTTCGACTTCTTCGGAGACGAAAATGGGCGATAAGTTTTCTTGCGAGTTTTCGTCCTGACATAAAGAAAATTTGACAAGAACGAAAACTTGACTTGCGATGAAACAACCAGATCGAGAACGGTTCGCGTGCGCAAATAAAATATCACACCGCAATCTGGCGGTGAATTTTAATTAGAGCTGTCAACGCGCCGTAAGAGATTTAATGAGATTCAAAAACAGTTTTTCTCTTTATCGTTAAAAGTAAAAAGCTTTTCTTTCCATTCTTTCTGCAAATTATTTTTCTCAGTATTCTCAATTTGAACATCGAAAAAAAGATTTTTCGCATTTTTCTTAAAAATCCACCTACCATGATACCTTAAAGCTCGGGTGAAATGGGGTCTTTAATAATTCATAGTTTTGAAAAACAGAATTGTTAAGTGGCATACTACAGTGTTAAGTTATCATGAACTTCTTTTGCTAATCCTCACTTGTTTACATACTTGTTTTTAAAATTTCAAAAGCACAACTAACTTGTGATCAGATGGCATGGCCGAATGATTCTGTACCAGATGGCATTGAGGATGACCCTTCTTTCACTGATGATGAAGCTAGATCACGACAAGGTGGGACACGAGTAATTATAGACAAATGGGGCAGTCAGCATTTTTTTCTGCATCCCTTTCGCTATATATTTCTTAGGACTGTAAAACGTTCAAACTACATGATAATAATCTAGAGAATTGAATTTCTCTGTACTTTTGAGCGAAATTTAAGGCACTAACACATGAACACATGAAGGACTAATCAGTGTTAAGATATACCAACAAACTTTATCTATTTGCATTGCATATACATGGTTGCATTTCTGCTTTATAAATTTTGACATCAGTACTATTACATTCCACAATGAACACCCTCGGCATTCTTTTGTGACATCCCACTTGTCTTTGCATGCTCAGTCAGAGCAATCGGGATTTGTCGCCACGTTTTGAGCTCTGCACAGAATTTCCCTCTTCTCTCAGCAGTGAAGTAAAATGTATTTGCCTATCAGGGAAATAATGGTCATGGTATATTTTAAGGTTGTGGAAAGCTTCAAAAGCTTAAAGCAATAACACTGACATAAATTCACCCAGGACAATTCCTCTAGAAAAGGTGCGGCAGATAAAACAACGACCTTGGTTTTTGTTTATCTGTATGCTGGCAAAAATAATCGACCAAATTAATCGATGATTTTGATTTAATATCCTGCATTTGCATCCTTGAAAAGCATTTTTTTATTAGGTTTGGAATAAATTATATATTTTTCCACTTTTAATTGACAGCCCGGGAACAGGTAGAAGTAACCCTGCTTGGTGGTCAGTCGCCGTTGGACAGTAGGGATCATGCTGGTGGTCATACAGTGGCTGGGTGGAGTGCTGGTCAAGAAGCAGCTACTCCACAAATGAGCTATTGTCTTGCTGCTGTTGGTCATTTTACATCATCTGGTGGAAACATAGGTGGGTCAAGATTCAAGAATTCGAATCAGCTCATTAAGAAATTAACAGGAAACGATAACTTGAAACGTCATGATTTAGACCGGGTTGCAACAAATATCTCAATAGGTTTGTTAGCAGAGGATGACAGCATCAGGCAAAATTCCATTGTCAGAACGTAATTTGAAAGTTTCTTTAAGATGGCTCCCTTGAGTATTTACGAACATCCTCGCTATAGAGCGCGAGTTAGAAAAGGAATTTTAGTTAATTTATCTTAAAGTTTTCCCTGTAGAGATTTACCAGTATGGATACTGTTGAAATAAGGCTTATTTTTTCGTTGTCAATTTTTGGATTAAGGCCGTTACTATGGCAACATCTCATCTAATGGCAGAGATATATTCCTCATTTTGGTCTAAACTCCTTAATATCTACACTTTCCTTCAGTGAAATTTTTTCGTCTTTTGCCACATCATGGAAATGATATTGCCTAACATTTTGAATCGGTAAAAAGTCAAGGTTGTTCAGACGGTCTTTCCAATATTCTGTAATTTGTCATTTTTCTAAATAATTCGAATTCAGGCCGAGACAATTAGCTCACGTCTTCCAATACACGGATTTCTTTACTTATAACCGTTGCCGGGCCATTCTAACGTATGACAAACAGTTACATTAATTACCGTCTAGCGGATGCTAATTTTTTCTAACGGCTCTGCAATGTTAGGCTTTCCGTTCTAACGGTATGATGCTAACGGCTAACGGATGCAGGCTAACGGCTAACGCTTTCACTTTCCCCTCTACCGTTTTGACTTTTACTGCTAACGCTTAGGTGAACGCCTCTAACGTTTACAAGAAAATTTTCTAACGGCTAACTAACGGATAGTTAACGGTTTCGCCCGTCTAACGCGAAATTAAAAAAAAAAAAAACGGGGGGCCCGCCCGGCCTTTTTTTTTTGCCCTAAAGTATGTCTTCTGGTCTCTCCCGGGGGACCGTGTCACATTATATTTCGATTAGTTTCTGCGGCTAGATTTTTACACACAAATAAGGTATTTTATAGGAAATGAATGGGGTTACCAACTCTGCCCAATTTAAAAAAAAATTCTCACGAAGGGAAACACGAAGAAAATTTACTGTCACTTTGCTTTTTGTGTGTGCTCGTGTTGAACGTCATTAGAAATCGAGGAGAAACACTGATGTTTTACTTTAAAGCGCGCGCGAGATTTAACTTGAGCTCTGTCGTCATCAGCGAGGAGGGAGCCACCTTTATACTGAAGGCTTCCATTCTTAGTCTCGATACTGAAACCACCTCGCGTTGCAATTTGAGGGCCTGCTGAGTTTTGCGGTAGGTCCCGGAGGAAGAACCCTTCATAAATTTACAACCTCTATTTTCATCTAAACCTTTAAATGTACCTGCTTTCACTGTATTAGTTGTAACATTGTATTATTAACACTCGTGCTTTTATGTGGTTAGGACTCCTCTTCAAGTGGTGTTGCGGCGCTAAGTGGGCACCAGGATCATTCAGGAACACCAAATGGCAACAAGCAACGTACGAGGGCGTTCAGAGTAGCTCATCTGCTCGGATCAAACATGTGGACCAGGAACCCACTCGATATGTTAGATTTTCTGGCTTGCCAAGGGCCTACCTTGTTGCAGAAAATAATTAGGTGGCAGAACATCTTCACAAAGACGTCCTGAAGGCGAAGTTTTTTGTGGAAATGAGGAGTGGGACGCAGTATAAGATACACGTGAAAAAACACACATGCCCTTTGGTAATCAGAACATACAATATCCACTTTGCATTGCAGACATAAACACCCCCCCCCCACCCCCCCAGTGCACAAACTGTCACCTTTTAAGGTGCCGCCGAACAAACAGTTTTCGGGCGCACGTGCTTTTGCTGGATGCGTTAGTTAGCACGTGCACAAGAATTTCAAAAAACACAACATGCCGTCAAGTAGGGGCGATCAATTTTAATTTACTCAACACCCGTACTATCTGTGTTATTTTTCTCTCTACCAATTGACCGGCAATGTAGATTGTATGGCTCTTTATGTCTTTTGATTACAAAGAGTATGGTGTTATTGCAGAAGGGTGGTAAGCGTATGCAAAGAGAACGCCCGAGCAGATTTTTAAAAGCTTTTGGTTTGTTACCGAAAGAAACCCAGTTAAATGCAACGCATTGCGCAGGTTGCTCGTAAGAATTGAGGATCCGACTGCTTTAGCAGGTAACATGCCGATTTTCTAACCGATCCGGTCGTTTAGAATTTCAAGGAAATTTGGCCAGAAAACATAAATCAGAGCCCACACGAATGATCTATCAAAAAAAAATCTGAATTGTGACATAGGGATTTTTAATAATGCAGAAACGATTAAACGGCGAATTAACGAAAATCGCCTATGTCAAAATTTCATTAGACCGTGTTGGACAGAAGGGATTTAAATGTCAATTCTTAGAGTGCAAATACTCAAAACAGATCTAACCGACTGGGAATTTTTTTTAAATAAACAAAAACCCCATTAGTTAAAGCTCTTGTTTAATTTAACGCAGCCACCGTTGCCACGGTACAACAGCACACACCCTTGTCAAACTGCTGGAGAATAAATTTTTCTGTGGTTAACCTTGAGTCTTGCAAAAAATGGGCGTCCAAAGCAATAAATAGATTCAAAAAGTGTTATGGTGAATTAGGCATAGGTTACTTGAAAACTGTGTTCGGCGGCGGCCACCCTTAAGACGGATCTGAGGACAAATTAAGAGAAAAACTGGACATTCGAGGACATAGTATAGAAATAATAACGCTGTCGCTAGTTTAATAATAGGGAGCTTTAGATTGGGACTACGAGTACGAGATTGAGAACGAGGTTACGACCTATTTCAATTCTAGTGTTTCAGGCTTCACATTATCTCAACACAGTTACCAAATTCATCCCATTAGCTTAACTCTCTCTATCTAAAACCAACACGAAGAAAGAGGGGCCTGCTGGGAAATTTCACTGGTTTGAAATTCCAAAGTCTGTGTACTCGTAGGTCCAATGCGAAAGCCTCCCTAATTATATAAATAGACTCAAGATTATTCTCGCACTTTGGATTGGTTCCTCGAATATGCTCTATTAGAGCGGACAGATGCACGTTGATGTTCATCATTACAAAGTTTTTTTTTTTTTCTCTCCTCTGCTGTTTTAAAAAATGGCGGAAAGTTTTGATGAATTGGTGATAAAAAGTGACTGGGCAAAAGATAAGGTACAAAAAAAGTCTTAGCCCGAAGGCATTGAAACAGGGTTGGCGAAGCCAGAACAAAGAAAGATATAAAAGCCGTTCTCTTTCAGAAAATGGAATCCAGGAAAAAAATTTCGAGCCGTTAAGTCGGGCAGTCGATCTAGCGAGGACTAAATGACGCACAAACTTGGTCTTGGGTAAGTCCGACAGTACCAGTTGGCTTTTGCGCGATCTGGAAATTTAAGCAAACCCAATTAAACAAAATGTTTCGGGACATGAACTTATTTTAAAGAAGTTCAACTTTTTCGACAGTGTCCAAAATAATCTGCTTGGCAACATACTGGTTGATGTCAGGTAACGAATAACATCAGAAGAACATCAACTTCTTAAAATCGGTCTCTCACAAATAAATACAAAACACTTGGCTTATCTCTCTCCGATACAAATGTTCCTGTCCTATTTTCAGTGTGGCCCCGCCAGCGCAGTTGAGTATAGCTGACCACAGCCACAGCCACTGTCTCCGCAGTTGAAATGTGTCCCTCCGTCACTATTCAAACTGATTCGAGAATCACCAACCACAGAAGACAAAAAATCTCCACCGTCATTTTACCGCCGGCAGTGCTGTGGGCGGGAGGTCAAGGGTTCGAGAGCCCCAGAACCGGCACCAACACTCAGGGTCTTAAAATAACTGAGGAGACCCGTGCTGCCTTTGTAATTATATATCTGCAAATGGTTAGACGTTCAGGTCTTCTCGGATTAAGGACTATAAAAAACCGTAGGGCCCCGGCCCCGTCTCTGCATCTTGCGATGTTATGGTTAGCAGGGGACGTAAAAGAACCCACAACCGCTTATCGACAAGAGTAGGGCATGAAGTAGTCTACGGGGTGTCTGGGTCTTGGCCCTGACTGTTGTTGAACTGTGAAATGCCCGGAGATATTAGCTCATATTAAAGGCTTACTCTACCAATCCGGTGGGAGGGTAAATACCAGTAATTCCACTCACTCCACACTCACGAGATCAACTTTCCGTTTTCGTTTGCATCATTCAAAACCTTCGATCAAATGGCCTGGGCTCCATGTTGACCGCAACCACAAGTTTTCCAAGGGCATTTTTTCAACTCCTGCCAATTTTTCAAGGCAACGTTACGTCCAAGCTTTTTGGGGCGGTGTCTCAAGGAATGAGTAAATGATGAAAACTGAATGGGATTGTGCAGGAGGATTCCGTTAGACTTTTTAAATTGAGAGTTTCATTCTTCTTTCCCCCCTGTAGTTCTTTTTTCTATTTCTCCCCTATTTACTCCTCTTCTTCTCATTGTTTTCCTGTTTTTCACCCTATTTTTTTTCCTTTTTCTTTCTTTTGTTTCTTCTCTTCCTCTCCCTCCTCTTTCTTTTTTTTCTCTCGTGCAACTGTTCCTATCGACATGTGGGTGTGGTTTCCTTATGGGCTTTTGGAGAAACTGTAGGCACGTATTGTTTGCAGCTCACAGGAAGAAGTGCAAAGGAGAGAATGTCTTCAGGTGGTTTATATATATTAATGGATGATGAGGGGCATTATCTGGGGGTGGGGGGTCGAATGCTTGTTTTTGCTCGATGTTTTCCGTGTGCCCCATTTTCTACAGCCTCTTCCAAGTGCCGCTTTTTCGTCTGTTACCTTTTTACCTCTATTTTTTAATCAACCACACCGATTTTTTTACCTTATTCATTTAACCCACATTAGTTTTCCTTTTTCCACTCACTTTCTTCTTTTTCCGCGTATATTACCTTTACTCCCCAACACCCTACCCTTGCCCTTCTCACTTTCCCTTCCCCACCCCTATGTTTTTCCCCTATCCCCCCCCCCACCTCTTTTTCCCCGTTCTTTCTACTTTTCTTTTTTTTTCTTCCTTTTCCCTTCTTTCCTTCCTCTTCCCCTGCTCTCCCTTTCCACTTTCCCCCTTTCTTCTGTTTCTTTCTGCGTTGTTTGGAGAACTGAACTTCACGTGGTTCCGACTAATTTTTCGTATTTCTAACGATGGAACTGAACGCAGTGTCACAAACCCACGTAGCATAATTCAGCATCGCCAGTTTTTAACGTGAATACCGACGAATACACTAATAGAATCTAGAGGTAAATGAGACATTTCAAAGCGGGGTAAAATAGAAACCTACATTTATTCTATGGTCGTCGTCCGTCGGGCCGTCAGCCCTCGTCTATGGCGTAGGTCCCTACAAATAGATCTAGAATACCGTCACACGATTGTGGTAAGTTGAACATCAACTAAGACCACACTCGATGGGCCATACGCCGGTCTTGTTTCCCCGTAATTTTTTTTCTTTTTTTTTCTGCACCTAACGTGCTGATATTAGTGCAGGTGGGCTCAACAATCAGATTACAGCATTTACATTAGTAGATACTAGTAGAATTTTTTTCCCTAATGGCCTGGAACAGTGTGCAATGGCTAAATGCAGTCTTATCATATTACAGAAATTTTTCATGTAGGTACAGGCTAGTATAAGTCTCCTAAAAGTAAATGATCGCAGACGCGCGTAAGAGATTAGGATGCCCCTTTGGTCAAGAACAAAATCAGATTATTACAGATTCTATCAAAACAAAAAGATACCGTGCCAAAGTCCTTTGCAGAGGATTTGATAAAAAGTCGCAGGAATAGAGAGATTGAGAAGATTGTCCGTTCAAAAGCCTCGTTCGAGAGAATAGAATTTTTGCGTACCGCATTGGCAGAAAAAGAAAAGAAACAATTGGGCACGCTACTACTCGAAAGGAGAATAGACGGCCAGTGAAAACTTTAACTTGTGTCAATCCTTGATTACGACGATATTGTTTCATAAAACACTTAGCGTTACTTGAAAAATGTAATTTGACGTTTAATGATCATGGGTTACGGGAAAAAAGTTCCAAAATAATATAGTCTCCTCCCGTTGCAATTTTGGATGTATCTATTGGGAGGGATGGTTATGAGGCGTTGTGAGGGTGGGTAGTTATGGAGGGCACGAGTTCACATAGAGAGGGCCTGCTGCGTACGGAGGCAAGTAAATCACCTTGCTAGTTTCCCGGCGTGAACAACTGAAGCCTGAAGAAGCAGGTAAAAAATAGAACCAGGCCGGGGCCGAAAACGGGTGTTGATTAAGTGCGTGTTTACCCCTGAAAGCGTTTCTTAATTACTTCCTGTGATCGTTCCTGAATCTGCCTCAGCTACTTGACTATATAAATGATGCCCTCCATTCGCAGTCAAGTTGGTGATACTAACAACTGGCTGAAATAACAACACAAGTTTGAAGGTGGCTGCAGATCCCGATCAAGTTCTTTGTGCTTCGGAGGACAGAGTGTTTTCTTAAACTCTGATTTCAGAGTGAGGTAAGTTGCAAAACACTAACCCGCCTCTCGGATTAACACTGTATTGCCTTGCAGGACATCATTTTCTTTACTTTTCTTTGAAGTAATTGTACTGACAAAAAGCGAAATACCTCTCCGTCCCAACCTGCCAACTGACTGTACCCGCAGGGCCAGGTCTCGACAACTCCGGGCCAGCTTGATTCCGGGGCGTACGAGCGTACACTAGACAGAGGCCCAACCGCGTTGCACGCGCATTCCTTGGGGTCATGGACGTATAGTTATTTTTTAAAAGTTCCCTCACAGTAGGTCAAACAGAATTCGAAATTGTGAAAAGAGTTTAGAAATAATTTTGTGAAACAAACTAATAAACATCTTCTTCTGTTCACTAATTTTCATCACAACTTGAAAAAAACTAGTTTCTTGGGTTGGGTGTAGCTAGGTGTCATACACTTGATTTGTTTTCGTTAATTTTACTTTACAACTGAGCATCTAGTTTACAAGAGTTTTCAAAAAAAACCTCTTGTGTGTTAAAATAGTTTTAAAAAGTGGTGACAGAAGCCCTTGAGGGCGAAACTGATAAAGCAACTATTGTAATCACTAGGTAAGACATACCACTTACACTCCTCTTCTCGCACTATCAAAAAACGTCGGCATCGCCCAGATTCGCCACTGAGCGCTCGCTGGATTTTCTCTATCCCTCCTCATTTCTAAATACGGAACCATGGGTGATTCCATCACTCTAACTATCAAAGAAAAACAGAAACTGCTGTAAATCTTCAGTTTTTGTTCGTCTCTCTTTTACTGCCTCATCCGTTAACTTTTTCTTGTCTATTCTCTTAGATTATTATTAACAAGAAAATATTTATGGTAGTGCGGTTGAGTTGTCTTTTGTGGTTTTACATTTTTTTATTCTAATGGTTTAATTTAGTTTTCAAGGGAGTATCATTGTACCTGCAGATTGTAGCTTTTGTCTATGAATCCTGTCAATAGACCTCTTCCTCGGTATGCGTGATCGGCAAAATCTAACTTTCTTCCTAATGTTCTGGTTTCGTCCGTTAAGCAATTGCACCCCGCGTTTCCACCTTTTTTACCAAATCCTTGCGATGTCTCAGTGGTACTTAACATTCGACACGGAATGTCACAGGTTTGCAGATCCATTCGGAAAGCTAAAACTTGAACTGTAACTTAAGATTATGTTCACTTATTAGCATCCCTTCGACCCGAGGACCATACCAAGGCTTGTTTAAAGGTCCTTCACATCTTTGGTAGGACACGATTTGCCTTCTCCATTGAAAGAAGAGAATTGCTTCTTCTTTTTCCCCTGTTGGAGGGAACTGCACGAGGTTTTCTTCCATGACGTTTTCCCAGAGACTTTTTAGTTCCCTTGTCTCTCTTTATGATATGTAAGGGTCGGCCATTTTCCATTCGCTACTAGTTATAAGAATATACTCTGAGGAACATGGTATTAACATCGCTTTGTTGAATTTACATATGTATGTTTCCACAAGGAAGGCCTCGTTCTTGGTGACGTCTTATATGATCGGGCGTCTATAACCATGGTACAGCTTTATATGGTCTCCGTTAAGGGGAACTTTTAACTTCCTTTCTATTTGTTCCATTCCCTCCACCTCGCGGCGACCTTTGCTCTTCCTTAGGATGTACCTCTTCAGGGAGAAATTTGGTCTCTTTTTGTATGTCTCCGATTATATCCTGCAAGTTTTCGGTACAATAAGTCTTAGATTTCTTGTTTAAGATAGACCACCTGTTCAAAATACAAAACATAACAAAAAAAACGACCAAAATAGTGATTTATTCCGGGTTAAAAAAGGAACTGTGGATTCTCGTTAGAGGTTTTGCCCAAGGTGGCTTTTGCCGACAAAAACTTTTAATAATGTCGTGCACTGGTTTCTCAATCCCTTATCAGTACAGGTGACACTTATTTTGAGTGGTAGCGAATTAATTCCTTATGTTTTCCTAATACAACTACTTCAAAGAAAAGTAAATAAACTGATTCCGCTGCAAGTAATACATGTTAATGCAATTGGGACCCGAGAAGGGCGGTTAGTGTTTGCACTTACTCACTGAATCAGAGTTTAATAAAAAAACCTTGTCCTCCGCAAAACAATAGGGAAGCACACAGCAACTTTGATCGGATCTTCATCCACCTTCACTTGTGTTTTATTGTCACGGTTATTAGATCACAACTGACGGCGGATGGAGGCATATTTATAATTCAGTATCTAGTGCTGGAATTTTTCATAGCGAACGATCACAGAGAATAATTAAGTAACGCTTCAGGTGTAAACAACAACCGGGCCACGGGGTGTTACCATACATTTCGGCCCTGCCATGGTTCAATTCCCTAATCTTACTTCAGGTGCAGTGATTTTCCCCACAGGATGGTCGCGGTAGATCTAGGTTGATTTCTTCGCCTCTTACGCAGGAAAGTCCTCTCTATTGTTACTCATTGGCCCACCATCCATCCATCGTACCCCGACCTGGCACAACGTCATAACATCATAGATACATCCAAATTGCAACCTGGGACATATATTTTGAATGTCTTACAACGTTCAATATTCTTTCCAAGTACAGCTTGTGTTTTTATTGAAACAATATTTTGTAATCAAGCATTGATCACAAGGTAAAGTTTTTAACCTGGCCGTCTACTTCTTTCCTTTTAGTAGCCTTGCGTGCCCAATTGTTTTTTTTTTTTTTCTTTTTCTGTCAGTGACGCAACATCTATTCTTGACGAAGATGGTGGAGCTTTTGACGAACAATGCTTCTCAATCTTCTAATTTCCTGCCGAACTTGTTTTATCAATATTGCTGAAGGACATTTTGGGCCGGTTATCTTGTGGGTTTTATCGATTAATAATCTGATTTGTCTTGACCATGGGCATCTCTTCTCTGTAAGGAAATTGACTCGTCGCGATCATTTACTTTTATAACTTCTACGTAGTTGTACTAAGTGAAAAATTCTAGTAATCTGATAAGCTGAGCCATTGTCCACATGTCGTGCCATCTAGGTAACATTCTACTAAGTATAACTAAGTGGTTTATGCTGTAATCTGATTAGGTTGAGACCAGCTCACAATATCAGGACAGCCGGTATGTGAAAGGGTGCTAAGAAAAAAGTAAAAAAAAGCAGGGAAACCAGGAGGCGTAGCCGAGTGTGTTCGGTGATGTTCTTAGAAATAAAAGCCGAAAACATTTACAGTTTGGTTGACAGACGGTCTTCTAATGATCTATTTATAGAGGGGAGCGGTTGAAGAACGCAATAACCAGCAGGACGACGGGCAAACAAAGAAAAAAAAAAAAAAGAAAAAAAACGGCAACGTGAACGTCACCAACAATAGGTTTGAAGAGAAAAACAACACCTGTGCACGTGCGTTATAATTCTTGGTACATTTCTTTGCCGTCATCTGCAAAGCAGCAACGTGAAATGACCAATTTCTGCGTTGTTTGGAGAACGTGAACCACAGCGACTAATTTTTCGTATTTCTACGTGGAACTGAACGCATTCGTAGCATATTCAGCAGCGCCAGGTTTTACTGAATACCGACAAATACACTGAATAGATCTAAGTAAATGAGAAATTTCAAAGCGGGTAAAATAGAAACACATTTTTACTAGGCGTCGTCCTCGCCGTCGCCGTCGTATATGCGTAAGGTCCCTACAAATAGATCATAGAAGACGTCAACTTGTGGTAAGAACATCACTGACACACTCGGCTACGCCTCTTGTTCCCTCTTTTTTTCTTTTTCTGCACACTAACGGCTGATATTGTGCAGTGGCTCAACCAATCAGATTACAGCATTTACATTAGTATACTAGTAGAATTTTCCTAATGGCTGACAGTGTGCAATGGCTCAGCTTATCAGATTACAGAATTTTTCATTAGTACACTAGTAGAAGTCTACTAAAAGTAAAATGATCGCGACGCGTAAGAGAATAGATGCCCATGGTCAAGACAAAATCAGATTATTAGATCTATAAACAAAGATAACCGGCCAAATGTCCTTTCAGAAATATTGATAAAACAGTCGCAGGAATAGAAGATTGAGAAGATTGTCGTCAAAAGCTCTTCGAAGAATAGATTTGCGTCGCACGAAAAAGAAAAAACAATTGGGCACGCAGCTACTCAAAAGGAAGAATAGACGGCCAGTAAAACTTTACTTGTGATCAATCTTGATTACAAACATATTGTTTCAATAAAACACAGCTTACTTGAAAGAATTTGAACGTTTAATGATCATTCAAAATATATGTCTCCAGGTTGCAATTTGGATGTATCTATTGATGGTTATGACGTTGGAGGGTGGGTAGTTGATGGAGGGCAAGAGTTCACAATAGAGAGGCCTGCGTACGAGGCGAAGAAATTCACCTTCTACCGCGTGAAAACTGCACCTGAAGAAGCAGGAATTGAACCAGGCCGGGCCGAAAATGGTATTGTTAAGTGCGTGTTTACACCTGAAGCGTTCTTAATTATTCCTGTGATCGTTCCTGAATCGCCTCAGCTACTGAATATAAATATGCCTCCATCCGCGTCAGTTGGTGATCTAAAACGTGAAATACAACACAAGTTGAAGGTGGCTGAAGATCCCGATCAAGTTCTTTGTGCTTCGGAGGACAAGGTTTTATTAAACTCTGATTCAGTGAGGTAAGTGCAAACACTAACCGCCTCTCGGGATTAACATGTATTACTTGCAGAATCATTTTCTTTACTTTTCTTTGAAGTATTGTACTGAAACAAAAGCGAATACTTCGTCCCACTCCAACTAACTGTCCCTGTATCTGTAAGGATTGAGCACGTGCGCCATTATTAAAAGTTTTGTCGGCAAAAGACACTTGGGCAAAACTCTAACTGAGATCCATCAGTTTCCTTTTTAACGGATTAATCATATCTTTTGTGTTTTTTTTGTTGTTTTTTATTTTTAACAGGGGTCTATCTACAAGAAATCTAAGACTTATTGATACCGAACTTGAGATTATAATCGAGACATCAACAGAGACAAATTTCTCCCTGAAGGTACATCCAGGAAGAGCAAAGGTGCGCGATGTAATGGAACAAATAGAAAGGAAGTTAAAAGTTCCCCTAAGGGACCAAAAGCTGTACCATGGTAGAGCCCGTCTATCAGACGCACCAAGAAGAGGCCTTCCTTGTGGACTCATATGTAATCCACAACCGATGTTAATACTCATTATCCCAGAGTATATTCATATCACAGTAGCGAATGAAAATGGCGCCTTACATATCATAAAGATAGACAAGGAAAAAAGTCTGAAAACGCTCATGGAAGAAATACCTTCGTGCAGTTCCCTCCAAGAAAACGAAGAAGCAATTCTCTTCTTCAATGGAAGGCAAATGTGTCCTACCAAAGATGAAGGAACCTTAACAAGCCTTGGTCTTGTCTCTGGGTCGAAGTTGGAGCTAAAAGTGAACATAATCTTCATTACAGTTCAAGTTTGCTTTCCGAATGGATCGCCAACTGTGAGTGTGCGATGTAGTACCCATGAGACATTCAAGGATTTGGTAAAAAAGTTGGAAACGGGGGGCAATTGCAAGAGAACAGAATTAGAGAAAGTTAGATTTGCGATGCAAGAGAGAGTCTTTGATCCAGATCAAGACAAAGCTCCACTGCAAGGTACAACTGATACTCCCTTGAAAACTAATAAACCATTAGAATAAAAAATAAAACAAAAAGTACACTCAACGCACTACCATAAATATTTTGTTAATAATAATCAAGAGAATAGACAAGAAAAAGTAACGGAGTAAAAGAGAGAGAACAAAAACTGAAGATTTAACAGCACTTTCTGTTTTCTTTGATATGTTAGAGTATGGAATCACCCATGGTTCCGTATTAGAAATGAGGAGGGATAGAGGAAAATCCAGCGCTGCTAGTGGCGAATCTGGCGATGCCGACGTTTTGATGTGCGAAGAGGAGTAAGTGTATGCTACCTTAGTGATACAAGTTGCTTTCCTCAGTTCGCCCCTCAAGGGTTCTGTCAAACCACTTTTAAACTATTTTAACCACAAGCGGTTTTTTTGAAAACTTCTTTAAACTAGATGCTCAGTGTAAAGTAAATTTAACGAAAACATCAAGTATGACACTAGTTAGTAACATAGTTTTTCAATTTGTGATCAAATATTACCGAAGCAGGTTTCTTATTTTTTCAAAATTATTCTAAACTCTTTTCAATTTCGAATTCTGTTTGCCTACTGGAGGAACTTTTAAAATAACTATACGTCATGAAGGAATTCGCGTGCACGCGGTGGCCTCATGTCTAGTACGCTCGACCCTGAATCAAGCGGCCCGGGTTCGAGCCCTGGCCGGGGACAGTTAGTTGGAGTGGGACGAAGTATTCGCTTTTGTTTCAGTACAATACTTCAAAGAAAAGTAAAGAAAATGATTCTGCAAGTAATACATGTTAATCCCGAGAGGCGGTTAGTGTTTGCACTTACCTCACTGAATCAGAGTTTAATAAAACCTTGTCCTCCGAAGCACAAAGAACTTGATCGGGATCTTCAGCCACCTTCAACTTGTGTTGTATTTCACGTTTTAGATCACCAACTGACGCGGATGGAGGCATATTTATATTCAGTAGCTGAGGCGATTCAGGAACGATCACAGGAATAATTAAGAACGCTTCAGGTGTAAACACGCACTTAACAATACCATTTTCGGCCCGGCCTGGTTCAATTCCTGCTTCTTCAGGTGCAGTTTTCACGCGGTAGAAGGTGAATTTCTTCGCCTCGTACGCAGGCCTCTCTAT
>JAHPZR010052149.1:30000-40000 GCA_019787425.1 Platygyra sinensis
AATTGACAACGAAAAAATAAGCCTTATTTCAACAGTATCCATACTGGTAAATCTCTACAGGGAAAACTTTAAGATAAATTAACTAAAATTCCTTTTCTAACTCGCGCTCTATAGCGAGGATGTTCGTAAATACTCAAGGGAGCCATCTTAAAGAAACTTTCAAATTACGTTCTGACAATGGAATTTTGCCTGATGCTGTCATCCTCTGCTAACAAACCTATTGAGATATTTGTTGCAACCCGGTCTAAATCATGACGTTTCAAGTTATCGTTTCCTGTTAATTTCTTAATGAGCTGATTCGAATTCTTGAATCTTGACCCACCTATGTTTCCACCAGATGATGTAAAATGACCAACAGCAGCAAGACAATAGCTCATTTGTGGAGTAGCTGCTTCTTGACCAGCACTCCACCCAGCCACTGTATGACCACCAGCATGATCCCTACTGTCCAACGGCGACTGACCACCAAGCAGGGTTACTTCTACCTGTTCCCGGGCTGTCAATTAAAAGTGGAAAAATATATAATTTATTCCAAACCTAATAAAAAAATGCTTTTCAAGGATGCAAATGCAGGATATTAAATCAAAATCATCGATTAATTTGGTCGATTATTTTTGCCAGCATACAGATAAACAAAAACCAAGGTCGTTGTTTTATCTGCCGCACCTTTTCTAGAGGAATTGTCCTGGGTGAATTTATGTCAGTGTTATTGCTTTAAGCTTTTGAAGCTTTCCACAACCTTAAAATATACCATGACCATTATTTCCTGATAGGCAAATACATTTTACTTCACTGCTGAGAGAAGAGGGAAATTCTGTGCAGAGCTCAAAACGTGGCGACAAATCCCGATTGCTCTGACTGAGCATGCAAAGACAAGTGGGATGTCACAAAAGAATGCCGAGGGTGTTCATTGTGGAATGTAATAGTACTGATGTCAAAATTTATAAAGCAGAAATGCAACCATGTATATGCAATGCAAATAGATAAAGTTTGTTGGTATATCTTAACACTGATTAGTCCTTCATGTGTTCATGTGTTAGTGCCTTAAATTTCGCTCAAAAGTACAGAGAAATTCAATTCTCTAGATTATTATCATGTAGTTTGAACGTTTTACAGTCCTAAGAAATATATAGCGAAAGGGATGCAGAAAAAAATGCTGACTGCCCCATTTGTCTATAATTACTCGTGTCCCACCTTGTCGTGATCTAGCTTCATCATCAGTGAAAGAAGGGTCATCCTCAATGCCATCTGGTACAGAATCATTCGGCCATGCCATCTGATCACAAGTTAGTTGTGCTTTTGAAATTTTAAAAACAAGTATGTAAACAAGTGAGGATTAGCAAAAGAAGTTCATGATAACTTAACACTGTAGTATGCCACTTAACAATTCTGTTTTTCAAAACTATGAATTATTAAAGACCCCATTTCACCCGAGCTTTAAGGTATCATGGTAGGTGGATTTTTAAGAAAAATGCGAAAAATCTTTTTTTCGATGTTCAAATTGAGAATACTGAGAAAAATAATTTGCAGAAAGAATGGAAAGAAAAGCTTTTTACTTTTAACGATAAAGAGAAAAACTGTTTTTGAATCTCATTAAATCTCTTACGGCGCGTTGACAGCTCTAATTAAAATTCACCGCCAGATTGCGGTGTGATATTTTATTTGCGCACGCGAACCGTTCTCGATCTGGTTGTTTCATCGCAAGTCAAGTTTTCGTTCTTGTCAAATTTTCTTTATGTCAGGACGAAAACTCGCAAGAAAACTTATCGCCCATTTTCGTCTCCGAAGAAGTCGAAGAGGCGAAAATCAGGTGGAACCAGCAAGTTTAGCGTCGAACAAGATCTTTGGCCCCTGATCTGAGCGACTGTGGGTCGCATTGTTTTAAACTTAGAAGAATGGTTGAAGGAACTCGAGGACACAAATCCCGCCAATGAAGCTGAAGGTCGAAATATAACAAGTGCTAGTCGCACGATATTGCTGGAGAACGGACGCGATTCCGAAACTTCCACAGCGAGAGATCGAGTCAAGCACAGATGTAGATGTAAACGATATAGACCTCGAAATTTCCTCTTTTTGGCTTCACGAGGCATATATGGTTTCAGAAAATGTCTGGAGAACGAAGAAGTCTAAACTCGAACAACATAATACCAATGCCGCCGACGAAATAATCACGGCAGTTTAAATACAAACCTGCTTAAACCTAAGTAGTTTTTCGCGTCTCGGACGATTTCACTCTAACGTAGACGTCTGTTTATTTCAAGTTGTCATGACCCATTGTTTCGGTAAACTGAACCATGCCGACATCTGTCAGCGCGGAGGGGATTTTAACACCTAATCATGCCGATCTCGCAAAAGGTTTTTCGTCTTTTTCTCGATAAAACAAAACGACATATAAGGATGAACATTTTTAGTTCGTTTACGCGTGTCTTCCAACGGAATTGGCTGAAAATCGGCAGGTATGTTCCCTAGTACCACCTTCGAAAAAGGGTGTCGGGCTTTGTTTAATTTCGCTTCCGTTTCAGAGTTATGGCCTCTTTAGTGTAAGGAAACACCCGCGTTCAGAACATCAAACTTTAGGAGGGTGTAGAAAAAAAACCAAACCACATCTGGAAAATCGCAGACACCCTTTTTGAGGGTGATGTGTGAGAAAACATTTCCGATGTTAATCGCGCCGCTCCGATGATTCACGCGCGGAAGCGAACCAGTTTAAGCAAAGCACTGTTTCTGAGTATTTCTTTTTATATCACTGCGACAATAACTTTTTAGAAAATTTCAAAGATATGATTGTATTCTATAACTATTAAGCTTTCAGAAAATGTATAGGTTGATGGGGTTTTCTTTCAAAGCGCCAGCGTAAGAGCGCGATTTCCAAACACTGTCAATCCACCTACCATGATACCTTAAACATTGTCAATTATTTTGTCCTAAAGAGCTTTTTCGATTTCAACGATTAACACTTCCTGTCATGTTCCTAATAATCTCTTTTAATTTTCCCGACCACACTAGTAGCTGCAATTTGGGAGATTTCTGAAAGGATGCGCTAAAATTTATTTTATGCCATCTACCTTCCGCGTCGTTAAAAGAGAGCTTGTTTCTTTTCACTGCATGGTTTGGAAGACTTCCTTTTTTTGCACCATTCAAGTTCCCATCGGGAAATGTAACCTCTGAAAAAAAAAAAAACAGGCTCAAGCTTGTCTCAAAAAACTTTCAAACCTGACGACAAAAGAACTAAGGATACTGTAGGCATGGTAGGTCTGGTCCCTGACTTAAATTTTTTGTTAAGTAAATATGATCCATTTGTTATAAAGCTGGCGTTTTTTCTGCTACAGCGCGCCCATTCATTGGCTAGTTCATGGTCACATGACATCTAACAATGAAACTGTTTCCCGCCAACATTGCGAAAACTATGACGTCAAACAGGAAACAGTTCACTGTTACCCGCGAAATGTTGACCGCTGTTGCACGTGATCAGAGATGGCGTGATGTTGTCGCTGGAATCTCGGCGCGTTTTTCAAAATTTGCTTTTGTTTAGTTTTGCTATATAACAAATCACTTAATAACTGGTCCCTTGGGAAAAAGTGAATTTTGTTTCCCTCGACTCTCAATGTTTCCCTCGACTTCGTCTCGGGAAACAGTGAGATTCTCGGGAAACAAAATTCACTGTTCCCCTCGGGACCAGTCATTAAGTGTTAAATGTTCAACGAAAAGACCCATTGGGCGACAACGAGTGTGGTTCCAAAATGTTAATTTTAAAGTGAAATCACGACAGACAAAATTTTATAGTGTGTTAACATCACTATTCTGTTTTTCAAACTAACCACCAGATACATCCTATAAAGAGTAGAACGTAACGTAACCAGGTAAAAGGTAAGACTCACAAAAAAAATACGCAAAACAACAATATGGCATATTGAAGGGGATAAAGCCTTTTTAGTGGTAGGTTTGACGCGAGTTCATGCAGTGATTGGCGCACAAACTAAAAAGCTTACTAACCTGGGAATAGAGCAAGAGGATTGGCAGAGCATTTTTTCTTATCTCCCCAGGATCGGACAAGATAAAGATGAGGATATAAGATGGCACAAGCACAAGACACAAGCAATGCCAAAGCTTGGGGGAAGTCGCTAGTACGCAGACCCAACCCGGCGAACCACAGGGAGTGACCTCAGCCTATTGGCAAATAAAATCCCTTCTCCTGGGGAGGGAGGATGGGAAATTTTAAAACTAAATTGTTACAGACTGTGCACTCCCGTGCAAGCTGCCTTCTGACAGTGTATTGGGATTTATATAGCGAGGCAGTGTTTCAAGGTATAGCTGTATCGTGAACTAAGTACATAGACGTAACGTGGAGAGCTTGCTATGTACCGGTCAATTCCAAAACCGCCCATTCCCCCCCCCCGGGCAAACCCCTGGGCATTTGACTTTTTTGAAAAATTTTGGTCAAATTCCCCCGCTATGTTGCCAGTTTAGACGGTCAAATGCCCCACCCGTTAGAGCTTCAAAGAGGGTCAAATCCCCCACCCTCCAGGGAAAACAGAATCGCTTACCTTTGGAAACAAGTTCTGCAAAATTTTCAGCCACTACGAATTTTTTGTTCAGCTTGTCTTCGCTCCACGCTTTAAACAAAGGCATATTTCACGATATATTTATATAAAACGACAACAACAGAAAAACCCACGAGGAATCGACAAGAGCAATGACCCGTCAAAGCAGCTTACGTGCTTTAATAAATCCATTTTGAAATCACTGGCTATCCTTGCAATCTGATTGGCTCTCAGGGGTGCGATTTTGATGGTAATTGAACTTAGTGGAGTGCAATTTGGTCTGAAATCATACGCGTGATTTCAAAATCCAACGAGCGCGCAGCGCGAGTTCGATTTGAAATCATTAATTCAGGTGACGAAAATCGAACTTTGTTTCATGAAAGAGTCACTATTTTCGTTCTCACTTCAGAACTGCTTGTTTGTTTGTTATGCTTGAATGAGTTTTCGTCACATGACAACGTTTTGCATACTAAATAGGATGTCAAATCGTTTCGGTTCCGCTATTTCTAACAAACCGGCTCCGCTTGGAACAATATAGCCTGCGAAAACAGCCGTCCTTCTTCGCTCCCGGCCCGAGTGGCGTTTCGCGTGAAGGACGTGTCCTTCACGCGAAACGCCGCTCGGGCCGGGAGCGAAGAAGGACGGCTGTTTTCGCAGGCTAGGAACAATACATCAAAATCTAAAATTTCAGGCCATAAATTGTGCGATTTCAAAATGGATTTAATAAAGTGGTAATTGAACTTCGGGTCGTGCAATTTTGGTCTGAAATCATACTTGTGATTTCAAATCGAACTCGCGCTGCGCGCTCGTTGGATTTTGAAATCACGCGTATGATATCAGACCAAATTGCACTCTACTCTCAGTTCAATTACCATTATGAATCAAAGAATCGCGAAATCTTTTTGTTTCCGACCGCTGGCAGAACTTTTGGCAGGGAAGTCAAATGCCCCAACGGGCAGGCCTCATTTGGGTCAAATTCCCCACTGTACGGAGCTTAACGAGAGTCAAATCCCCGGGGATTGCCCGTGGGGGGATGGGCAGTTTTGGAATTGACTGGTACATTAGCAATGAATGAGGGTAACAAATGTGTGGGCCAATATAGGAGAAGCTAAGATAATTTACTAGATTATACCGCGAGATAGAAGCTAAAATACAGACATAGTGTTTGCGCTAACTGCTAGAATAAGGGAACGTTCATTCATAAAAAGAGTGTCTGAAGTGTTCATGAGTCTTGTACTATTGTTTCCCCTACTGGATTGCGTGACGAGCGTAAACAGTAAACAGTACGTAAAATCGTTATCCAATATACTCTCCAACCAAACAGTACCATGAATATGCGCATATTTTAAACATGTCTGGCGAATGGATACACAATACAAGTAGATGCAAAATAGTACGGGTGGATTTACGTCTTCAATACATCTCACATATTTGTAGCTCCAGCTTCAAGAAAACGTAAATGTTATTAAAATACCAAGAAGCACCGACAAGCAATTTTGGTCATCCATCATTTAATACTGATCGAAAATTCCTTAAGTAAGAAAGCTAACCGTGGCAACTGCTTGCACATAATCCACGGGTGTTTAATTTCCATCAGCATCAAGGGTTCGCCGATCAAATCTGGAATTCAAAGTTTCCCTTCATAATTTTATAACTGTGTTATACCCTGACACAGTTTTGATTGTGAGATAGTAAGAGACTCAACCTACGAAAGCACACCAAATAAAATTACGGAAACAGGGTTGAATAAAATCTTGGTATTGTGGTATTCTTAACTTACCACCAATCTCACCCTTCAAGGAAGCTGTCAAAAAAGCCTGAATTTTCCGAGCAAGATCCGGCCTGCCAACTGTTTTAAGCATATCCTGTAGAAGGTTTAGTTTTCGCGGTCCAATTCTTCCATCTTGCTCCAAAACATCGAAGAACTGCAACCCGGTGGCGATGTTTTCTGTCATTCTACGAGGAATGACATCGACACCAGCGAGTTTTAACGTCTCTACGTCTTTTTGTGAAAGATCGAACGATAAATCGACGAGTAGCTTTCTGTAAGGACTCAAGGAATCTTGCACGTAGTCGGAAGCCATTGCTCTGTGCAATGCAAAGCGGAAGTCTTTGTAGGGGATTCCCCGTTTGTCTAAATGTAATAATTGACGAACAAGTCCATGTGATCAGCAACAAAGTCGAGTCCCGCCCTAAAAAGGTCAGGCCGCTCAAGGATTTGGATTTTTTTGAAAATGATAGAATTGTTTTGCTCTGTTTTGTATGTACAACAGGATTGACGATCTTTTTCTCTCAGAAAGAGAAGCAAGAGGACCATGCAATGGCAATAGGCTATTGATAAAACCCGTGACGATCATCCGTGATGGTAAAGTTAAATAGGTCACAAGTTAGGATCATTTTGTAGTGTTTTAAGAGACTTATGGGATTACTAAAATCCTAGCTCACACCAACAAGGCACTCCATGGCAGCTCTTTCACATATATATATTCATTCCTTCACGGCTTATTGTAAAATCCATGGCCAGGGTACAGTCAAATCGGTGACAATTTTAGGATTTATCATCAAATCCAGGACAATTTATAGTCAAGCCGTTGACGGTATAACTAAATCCAGATACTAATGCAAAATAGTCTCTTTTTCCGATACATGCAGGTAAATTAAATATGAAACCATTTTAAAAGCCGCAAAAATTATCAGGCTAATGAAGTAAGGCTATATAAACAAGAGCCTGTCAGTGCTCGGATATAAATTTGTCCGCGGACATTATCAGTCTCTTCCAAGAAGCAAACAGTTTTCCGAATGCGTTGCTCGAAGAAAACTGAGCTTCGAGGAATAGGTGATGTGTAAGGACAAATATCCGAATTTATAAAACATTTAGGACAGTACGCGCATTCTCATTGGTCGATAGGCGTGTTTAGACGAGAGTATGCAAACACGGTTGTCACGTCACGCTTTCTGTGTTTCCCCGGCACAATTTGAAACCATTTCAAAGCCGTAGTTCAACTCTCAAGTACAAATATTAAGGAATGCAAATGAAGAAAATTTTTCCAAGTTTTGATTTGGGGATTGACCATCCCTTTCCCTCAGACCCGTGAAAAGAAAGCAAAGAAAGAAGAACAACAGCGCTTTGCATGCCTCGATGTTAGCGAGCTAGACGACCTTGCCGAGGGAGCTCAAGCGAAGACAACAAAATATTATGCAACAAAATACACGGTAAACGTTTTTCCATGTTATTTTTGCATTTAATTACTACAATAAAATTCTCTAAATCACATGCTGTTTTTTTAAAAAAAATGTGCAATAAAATTAAACGCCAACTATATGCTACAGTCTGCGAATGCAAAATCTGTTCAAATCAAATTTTACACGGCCGATCCGTTGCCGTGTTTTGGTTGTCAAATGTTCAAAAATGACCATTAAAACTTGGAAGGACGTACCAGACAGCTCACCAGACTGATGGATTCAATGCCCTTCGACTTAACTGCAACCTTGCCTGCTTGTGCTATGATTCCAAACCAGCAAAACTTCACCAGGCACGATGAGCGATTCAACTTCTCAACCATCTTCTCGAGCTGCCAAATCGGGCAAGTTTGCGTCACTTTCAAGAGCGATCAAGCACAGTGATTTCGACTTGAAGTTCTTTCTTTACAGAGTCGTAAATCTTTTGAACATTTCTTCTGTTTTCACCGGACTTTAGGCATTTCTCCCAAAGATTTAGAAGGATTCAAAGCTGATATCGCTTTCTATTTACACGGCGCTCGCTTGCTCGCTGGCGATCTTGCCACAACTGTTTTGATTTTTGTAACGCGAAATTTCATTGGTTCGTGTGTTATCAGATGCGCGTTTTGATTGGTTAGTAGGAAAGATGATTGTCTAGAGCATGTATTGAGAAGAGCTTTTTGGATCAAGAAGTTAATAAACAAATTTCTCTTCATTTCTCGAATTAATTTTGAGAAATATTTTATAAAAGCAATAGAAAACTTTTTTCCTGTGTTTGCATAGCCTGATATAAACACCCAAGGGGTTGGGAGAATTCTCGACGGGTTTGCATAACTGTCTCGAATTCTCCCAACCCCTCTCGTGTTTATATCAGGCTATGCAAACACGGAAAACGTTTTCTATTGCTTAAATATTATAAGGCATAATGGAGGCTATGTGCTATGTGCTATGTGCTTGTCATCCTTTAAATCTTTATCGCAACAAGCGCAGTTTTGAAAATTAAGAAATATCACTCGGATATACTATATATACTATATACTAAAACAGTGGATAGTGTTAAACGCGCGCGCTGATTGGCTCGCCAAACTCCGAATATCCTGTGCTATTTACCTCCGAGCAACTTAAGAGAAAATGGCGTACCATTTTGCGGCCATGACAAGTGAAGAGATCATCCAAATCAATTTTTTGTGGTGTATATGATCTCACTGTTTTAGTATATACTAAAACAACTATTCACCTCGGTGTCGGTGGCTAGCGTTGGATATAGGGACCTTACGAAAAACACGACGGCAACGGCAACGAGAACGTCACCAAACAACAGGTTTAATGAGCAGAACAATAGCTGTGCACGTGCGTTATAAATCTTTGTACATTTCTTTGCCGTCCGCTGCAAAACAACAACGTGAAATGACCAGATTCTGCGTTGTTTGGAGAACGTGAACCCGAAGGCTAATTTTTCGTATTTCTGTTTGAAACTGAATGCATTCGTAGCATATTCAGCTGGGGCATGTTTTAATACCAACAAACACACTGAATAGATCTCAATAAATGCGAAATTTCAAAGTAAAATAGAAACACATTTTTTACTAGGCGTCGTCCTCGCCGTCGCCGTCGTAGATGCGTAAGGTCCCTAATATCCACCGCTAGCCACCTCCACTTCGGTGAATAGTTGTTAACTATCGCCTCATAGAAATCGAGAGCGAATAATCTAATTGTTTTAGTAGAATTCTAACTAGAATTGACGCAAATAACGGTTTCCAATGATTTTACCAGGCATTATTGAACTTTACCCTTAAACAAAGTTGCACGTATCGAACTGTCCTTGGCAAATTTGCAGTTGTTTACGCCTGTACGCGTTTACCCGCTTTTTCAATATTTTTAAGGCGGGGTACACCTGAAGGCTGTTTTGACATCGCTTAACACGGCCTTTCTGCCAATATCTCGGTCACGTCATTGTATTAAGGGGGTTTTGTCTGTTTACATTTGACTTTCACGGCTTTTATCTCAAAAAGTTGAACTAGTTTAGTGGTGAAAAATAAAAACAACAGAGTGTCAAGAGCCATAATAGGCTCTTGAGAGTGTTTATGTCTCTGAAATATCGGTCTGAAAGTTGCCCCTTGAAAATTTGATGTTCTTAAAACTAGCATATTTCGTTTCTCGGGCAAGTATTTGTTTTAAGAACATCAAATATCTGCGGGGCAGATATCAGCCGTTATTATTCAACAAATTGTAACACTATC
>JAHPZR010052154.1:0-2500 GCA_019787425.1 Platygyra sinensis
GGCAAATTTTGCCCTTATAACTGAATATTCTCTTTTGTTCAGCATGACATCTCTTTTGACACATTCCGCACCTGGGGAGACGGCTTGATAAGAAAGGATCGAGCATGACAGGACGGAACTCGTGCACTGTAAGTACCGCTCCCGTTGTCCCATACAAATTTAAGTCTTATAGACCCTATGCAAAATGGCTGCCTTTAAATATTCTATTTTTCGTATTTAAATTAGCCTGACTAACCTCGTTTTTGAGACAAAAATTGTAAAGAATTTGTTATCCCGAACGAGGTTAGTCAGGCTATTTTGAATACGAACAAAAGAATAATTTAATGGCAGCCATTTTTGCATAGGGTGTATAAAAGTTTTCTAAGGCTTTCTATGGGGCAGCGGGAGGTACTTGCAGTGCACGAGTTTTTCGTCCTGTCATGAAAATCTTGAGAAAACTGACAAGCTCATACTGAAATCGCGAGCCTTACGTCAGCGTTTTGAAAACTTTTCGAGTGTTATCTTAATATCTAAGTGGGTTTATTATGCCAGTAAACCCCCAGGAAAATACGGTCCATTGCTTTCATGAAATAATTACTAGAATAAGAACGAAGAAGGAAAGGACGCGATTTGGGTATAATATGATCAAGTTCTATATTCTCTTCATATTCATGAATTAAAGGGGAGGAACCCTCACCTGTTGAATCATCAAGGAAAAAGCCGTGCCAGTAATGAATACATCATACACTGGTAGTCATTCACCCATACTTTATTTATCGTAGACAATAGCTCACACTTAGGTTCAAACGTCGAACTTCACATGTGCCGAATTTTAGGGTCGGCACATGTAAAGTTCGACGTTTGAGCCGGGCCTTAGCTGTTCGCTTGATGAAAATGATTAATATATTAATGATGAATGATGAAAATGCTCTCAAATTAGAAATAATGCATGGTGTAGAGTAAAACGGCGTCGTTGAGAAAGGTAAATATCGCGCTGAAAGAGTGCTTTTGAACACTGGAGGAAAGCCGTTAGCGGTTGAAAGTGATGTTTACATTGCAGATTGTGCATGACTCAGTCATGATCACCACAGGGCACCCACACAATCTGTCTGGGTAGTCGACTGTTATTTTACAGTAAATGTACTAGATTTACCGTTTGCCTCACCTATAGCCATATATCGCTAACTGTGTATGTAAATCAATGATAAATAAACGTTGAATTACCTTACCTGTGGTGTATAGTCGTCCTTTTGCCTCAAAAACAAACTGTACGCGAACGTGCTCTACACTGAAGATCATTTAGAGGACAAAGTTTCAAGTATGTGTTTCACGACTTTTAATGACTTCAACATGATATTTATCGGGTACTCTTGCTAATCACATCTTCATAATTTTTTTTTGGTTTGATCGTTCCTAGCGACATTAGATGGCAACTTAAGTTCGATTAATTTCATAACATGTCTTTTACAGCCAACGTTGCTCTTGCCAGGTAGTAGCACCGACGGCTCTCAACAGCTCCACGTTATGTCTACCTCTAGCTAAATATTCAATGACTGATTTCGTTTCTGTTAGGTTTGAAGCGGAACGCGTGACTTCTATAATTTTTAGGCGCAAACAAAGTTGTTTTAACTGTACCATTTCACACTCATTTTTGAACTCACATGCTCTAAGTTGGTGTTTTAGCGAGAATATTCAGTTATAAGGGCAAAATTTGCCATTTTATATAGTTTTACTTTTTTAAGCGGTTCGATAAATCTTTAGGAAATCTTTAAATATTATATCTACCGCTAGTTATCGCGCGAGAAAGATTTTTGCATATTAATTACTTAATTGAGAGTTGACAAGTTCTGTCAACCTGGTAATTATCGAGGCGCGTGACATCACAAACATACTGAGTTGACACGCAATTCGCCGCGCGCCATAATCAGTGAACGGATGTCTTCGAAGAAGAAAAAGCGATCTTGCCCGTTTTCATCGGATAAAGCAAGGCCAAAGAAGCAAAAAGCACTCTCGACAAAGAGTGGGCCGCAAAATTGGCGGAAAGTGACAAAGCACTAAAGTAAGCTTACAGTTGCAAGAAACTGTCGAAGCAGAGAAAATCGACGAAGAAAATTGGACGCGAAGTTAAAAGGCAGATCGATTGTTTTGGGTGAAAGGCTGCAAGAACGTCTCGGGGATGGGGTTTCATGACGTTTTTTTAAATCGCGAAATGGACTTGGTTCATCGTGGATTATAAGATGCCAAAATGAAAGCTGCCCATCCCAAAACACCAATTCAGCCTTCACAATAACTGAGAAGGGGAAGGGTTTTGAGGTCAATCGGGCAACCGTTCTTGGCCTTCGATCCACCGGTTGTGGCCACGCTGCAGCCTTGAAATTTCTGAGTTCTCTTGGACTCGCACCGATAAGCAAAAGCTGCTGGACTGCTCAAACCAAAACAATCGAGGGAGAGGTGCGGGTTTTACTCGAGGAAGAACTGAATAAAGCGGCTTGCGAATTAAAGAGTGGAAGTTTTCTCTTGC
>JAHPZR010052154.1:7500-22500 GCA_019787425.1 Platygyra sinensis
ATTGGTTCACCTCAGATGTGCACCAATATGGCGGCCGGAATAAAGTGAAAACATCTGGAAGTTACTTTGGCTATCTGGGCGACTGATTATCTGTACTTAACAAACAAGCATTTACATAAGCACTTTTCCTAATGCGATAACTTCTGAAAAAGCTACAAATCATGAGATAGGTATATATTTTTCGACAAATGCGATCGTAGGTTTGTGTCACGCACCGCCATAACTCTGGAATTTAAAATGCTCTGGTTTCCAAACGAAGCACGATATTGAGCTGTAAAATTGTAAATGGGTATAAATATACCGTCTCTTATGCCTGATGAGGATAAAAACTTTGGTGGCTCTTTAGTTTTGGATTTTAGAAAGCGATGAAGTCACGTGAAAACGATCTATATTGTTTGGCATGCGAAGGTGGAGCGCGATGTGGACAAATTTAAATTAAGTTCGTGAGCACAGTGCTATCTCAAAGGACTTTGTATCACCAAAATATTTGATTTTTTGCTGAGCATGAAGTGATTAAAGTTTGCTCGGAAGACGATCGACAAGAAGTGGCTCAACAACAGCATAAAGTTAATATCCCAGGTAAAACGTTTCCCTCCCAGCTGATTATAGTTTTGCCAGCACACTCTGAATGCATAGTTTCTATTTCGGCGTGGAAGAGTGTATCCGTCCTGGGCTCGTACCGCAGGAGGATTTAGGAGTGCGCGACAAGCCATTAGGTAGCTACGTGGCGAGAGCGTGCCGATTCAACCAATCACTGAGTCGCATCGTTACCGGGGAATCCCCTACTGTTTCTATAAGCTTGCGTTCCACGCCGAATATCCAATGAAGACGAAAACACACCCGCTCTTTCTTCCTCGGCGCGTCGCTGAGATGTTTGTACTAAAACTAAGGAAATCTAAGTCGGCGACACATTACAAATATGCCCATGATCGGCAGACCTACAGCACTCTTTGTTGTTTTGCGTTACACGATACCCAGACGAGGATTGATGCTGGCCTTAGCTTTGAGTCGCATGTTGATAAGAGTTCTGCAAGAAATATTCCGTCCTATAATCATAGATAGCTGCTTACCAACTGGAACAATAAGCAGTCCTTATATTAGCGGCCCATACCGTTCAATATATTGTCCGATTTAGTTATCATAATACTGTAGCCAACTGTCATATGCATGAGTATGTATGTGCTACAAAGAACGAATCAGAAGATGGCTCATCAACAATGCCACCTCTGATCCAATGCACGGAAAAATACACTTGTTCTTCTCCTGCTTCAGCGAATTTCTTGCTTTCGTTTGCGCTCAACCGAACGCTAATTATCTAACCCTCCAAATCCCGTAAATAATCAAGCAAACAACCACTCACAAGCTGTGACAGTATTTTTGCATAACTAATTACTGGAATGCCAGTAATTGCCTTCCTCACAATAATTGGTTTTAACATTTAGGTAGCGGGAATAATTATGGGTTCAAGGACGATGTTTGACTGAGGGTAGGGAAATTACTTTTAGTTCGTGTTATCAAGGGGTTCGAAAACTGGGTGTTCAACTGTCTCAACTGTATTCCTTCATCTATAAAGATCCATTGAACCCGCCCCGGACTGGGTCGGACTGAGTTGGGCTTGAGGGAAACTATTTTTGGTTCTAGGAATCGGCAACTTCGAAAATTCGCAGTTCCACTTTTGTTTTTAACGCTAATTAAACATGGGCGAAAGTTCTATTAAAGTGCTGTACCTAATTGTACTTAGCTTACATCGCTTGAACCACCTAGGCTTCAAGGGGCTGAATAGTTCCTACAAAAAGCTTAGCGAAACGTTTGCTCCCGGAAGATCGACGCAAAAACCAGATCAATTCACAACTTCGAAACTGTTCTAGTGAAACAATGTGAATGATGAACTTAGGACCAAAATAATTTAAAAAGAATAGTGAAAGGAAAAAACGACGGACATGGGGAAGAAATCAGTAGTGTACACCTACCAAATCCACAATTGAAAGATCACAATCAAACGCCGCGGTGTCGATAGATACATTTTTCTTAAAAAGTAGACTAACCAACAAAGTCGACCGATATATCTGATAAAATCGATAATTTTGAGGCTAGCCATCGTTTGAGTATCAGTGAATTTATCCTATATTATCTCGTACCAGAGAGCTTATCCGCTCGCAACTTCGCATACTTCGTTGGCTTCATAGCTGCCCGATCGAAATTCAAACGCTTGAGGTAAATACGAAATCTTTTGAGCATTTTGGGTCATCGGACTTTATGATTAAATTTTCCTCACGTCACATGAGAACATAGCAATCCCGACAAAATCAGTTGACGCATTATTATATTCCTTATTCTTCCCTTCGTTGCACGTTGTTTATTCTTACCTGCTTTCTACTGGTTCTCTCGGTCCTTCGTCAATGCCGTTGGAGCTGTACATGTAGGACCCAACAGAAAAATAGATCCTTGCAGAAGCCATGACGCTAATCAGCTGGCAGAAGATTTTAAAGATAAAATGATTTCGATCTAAAGCAGACTTTTATAATGAAAATTTACGACGTTGACACGGGCTCAAATGATGCCAACAACTGCAGTCGAAAAATAACCACGTTATGCATTTATGTGGTCTCCCGCGAAGACGCCGTCTTAGGCTTGTCTCGCGTGACAAACCTTCAATTCAATTCAATTCAATTTATTTATTTCCACTCTATATTTAAAAAAAACTACAGTCAGTCTCCGCTCACAAATAGCAAAGGCTAATCGCGGTGGGCGGAGCAACACGCAGTCCGTGGTTAAAATGTTAATTATTAGTTTACAACAATGAGCAACGTCTGCGTGGGAGGCTAGAGAACCACAAGAACCACGAGAACCACAGGAAACACAAGAACCACGATAACCACAAGAATCAAGAGAAACACGAGAACCACAAGAACCAGAGAGCCACAAGAACCACAAGAACCTGATAACCACACTGAACCACAAGAACCAGAGAACCACAAGAACCACGAGAACCGCAAGAACCACGAGAACCAGAGAACCACAAGAGCCACAAGAACCGCAAGAACCACGAGAACCACAAGAACCACACTGAAGAACCACGAGAATCATCAGAACCACCAGAACCAGAGAACCACAAGAACCACGAGAACCAGAGAACTAGAGAACCAGAAGAACCAGCGAACTATAGAAAAAAAAAAATAGGAACCAGGATAAGATTTTATGTGACACTGAAAATCGAATAAGCGAAATGTGACGTCAGCTGTGGCTATTACACTGGAGATCAGCCTGAAATGAAGGCAAAAAGCCCGCTCTTTCCTCCTCGGCGCGTGGCTGAGATATTTGTAACAAAAGGAAGGAAACAACACGTTGCAATACGTTACAAAAATGTTCATGATCGTCAGATCTACAGCACTGTTTGTTGTTTTTGCATTACACCATACCCAGACGTTGTTTGATACCGGCCTTAGCTATGAGTAAAAAATTCAATGTAGAGAGAACGGAATCCCGATTATTCGAACCTTCAAGGGTAAACTGAGTTGAGGGAAACGAGTTTTGGTTCTAAAAATCGGAAACTTCGAAAAATGGCAGTTCCACTTTCGTTTTTAAAACAATAATTGGATGACGCTTTTGTGATATCCGGAATAATCAAGGTCGAGGCAAGTGTAATCAGCCGTTAAAACAGTCCCGCCTTTAAAGTTTCAACACTCTGAAACTTTTGCTCCCGCCAAAACCATATTAATTGTTTATATTATGTAATTCATTCACACCTGTAAGGAATATAAACAGTCGTTTATCGATGCTTTTGTTTCGTTTCAGATACGGTCGTTTGAAACTTTTAATTTTCACTTTATCGAAAAATAATCGTTGCGATTAGACATCACCTCAGAATTAGTCTTTTGGTCAAGTGTCTAAATGAGATGTTGCCGAGAATTGAAGCAACAGTTGATATTCCATGTCACGGGATTTAGTTATTATTGGTTAATGGTTTCCTTCCACACAAGTGTCCGTGCCGTCTAAATCGGACGTATTTATATTTCACAGTCTAAAATTAAAATATTACGCTTGGATATTAACTGGCTACATAAACAATGAACTGCTGAATTGTTGATCGGTAGTTATTACGAACTTCGCCTGTGAAGTCGAATTCTGAAAGAAAAATATTACCTCAGTCAGATTTCTCTCAGGATTACCTTGCTAAATAATAAGAACACGTATCAAACGTTGGCTATTGTTATTGTTTGAGTATTTTTAAGACAATGGTTCCGTTGAGAAAAGTTAATGAAGAAGGAGGTTTTCTCCGAGCTGTGCCAAAAAGCGTCCGTTCACGCTTTTAATTTCCCCTACATTTGTTTCAGTTTATGATTCAGCGTGGAGAGCGCGGCCACGTAAAGAGGCCGGGCGGAAAAAGAAATGTAGGCAAATGTATCATGTGGAAAATTAAAAACGCAGCTGAACGAATTCTAGTACAGCATAATCTCTCAAATCTGGTAACTGAAATTCGTTGTCACGTTCTTAATTCTAAATTCGACTTTAAAAAAAAAAAAAGCATTTAAAGCGTACAAAAACGGCACAATGTTCTGGTTTCTGACGCGTCTTCGTAACCATCAATGTAATTCCTTCCCATTGACAGATCACACATCAGTCCTTTAAACGCAAGTCTCGCTACCTGAAAAAGCGGCAGGGCAATTTTTAAATTATGAATAAGTAATGTACCTGTATTCCAAAAGATCTACCGATCCCCCCTCATAACGTTCCAAACTCCAGTGTCCAAATATAGAAATACTATTGAAAGATGCCATAGCTTTAGATGCTGAGATCGTCTGCCGTCACCTCTCAATAATGCATAGGGTTCATCAATACCATGTTCATATCCACATAGAATTTAATGAACGAAAACAAACAATTCAATTATGTTAATTTTATTACCTCGAACGACAGTAGTGATAGGTTAAGATAATAGAAACAAACGCACGTACCAATCACGTCACGTCAACAATTGAATGACTTCAGTGGTGAGGGACTGACCCAAGTGACTTCTACATTTCTGAGAAAACGAGGTGGTTTCACAAACCCCCATTCTTATATGCTAATTGGAATCTTTAAATGCTAATGTCCAAGAACAATAGAGCTAATACACCGTTATAATTTAGAGATGGTTTCCCGCAAACACAAACAACATTGTTTGCATTGTTTTAATATCTTTTTTTAATCCAACAGAAGCTCGCTAGATCTCAATACAATCTGGGGTCTCGTTTGAACCGATTCAGTTAGGACGGCTCGGTTATACGCACCGAGCGAGCAAAACAGAGTCAAAAACATGAACTATAATTTAGTGGTCAAAATGCGTCACGAACATCAATCAGTTCAGTTAAATAGCTGAGAACTGCCCGACTTGAATAAATACAGGGCAAAGACATGGCTTCCTTCTTCCTTATTTCTTGGACTTGTCTAAATAGGTTTTCACGTTTGCGAGCAAGTCGTTCACACTGCTCATGGTGTCCATGGCTTTCTGACACATTTTTTTGATGAGCAAGTTGTACTTCTTTTGCGTGATCGATCTTTCGCTTCTCCTCCTCTTGTCTACCATTCTCTTCTTCGGAACTATCCATTGATGAAGCTACCAATTCATTGTCAAGTTTCCTTTTAACAGCTTCTGCTTTTCATCGACTTATTGTCATAAGCGTGGAATACTTTGTTTGCCTAGAAATCAAGGCTGAGGCTTCGTCTAGACGCGTCGACATTGTTGGCTGGTTGGCAGGTTGAGCCGATCGCAAAGCATTCTTAATTATGTTGCGCATTGTCCCCGTCAAGCGATCTGTTGATTGCTCCAGGTACATGCTTACAACGTGGTCAGGCAATTCCGCCTTAATGACTCTTTGCTTGGCAAAGAGCAACAACTCCTTCCAGTCCTTCCCGTGGCCGAGGTTATAACATTCCACAATGAAGCGTTTTTGATTTTCTCCGATGTTTCTACTCGTCTATTTGTCGCAATATTTGCAAACAATACCAATTATGTTAATTTTAATACCTCGAACGACAGTAGTGATAGGTTAAGATAATAGAAACAAACGCACGCACCAATCACGTCACGTCAACAAGTGGTGAAAGACTGACAAAAGCGACTTCTACGTTTCTGAGAAAACGAGGTGGTTTTTTATCTTTTATATCTTTAAGTTGTCCTTCAAAAAAAAAAAGGAAATTACATTATCTCATAAATCTTTGTTTATTAAATTACCTGTTTATGCATTGTGCCTGCTAATAAAATTAATGAACCAGTGCAGCAACCTGGCTATCAATGGAGTGCTCTGTTTTCTGGGAAGACAATTAACAAACACATCAATATGGGAAACTTTTGGCTTTGTTAAAACAGAGCCGCTTTAATTTGAACCTTCAATCATAAAGTTACAATCAAGTACCATCTGCCTCGCAAAGGTGGCAGGAAATCGCAATTGCCATCAAAAGACTAGCGAGTGCTCATAAAGATAAAAGCAGATGTAAAACAAATAAATCATATAAATAAAAAGATCTAAGGCAAACTTAGAACTACTTTCTCACAACAGTATCAAAAATGTCCCAAAATTAGGGAATACGAATTTGTTAAAAACAAGGAGGCAAGTTGGGGTGGAGGTGGGCAAACTCAACAACCTAACTTCCCCCCCCCCCCCCCAACCAAAATCAATCTGAAATCAAACTGTTTCTGTTTTACATATGCCATGTACGCGACACCAAAACAAACTAAGGCCTTGACCCAATCCCCTTACGGTTGAGACGAACCTAACACCTTTTTATCTAAGACTGCCAAGTTCACCAGGCTCTAGGTAAGAATAAAATAGACAGGACAATGCATAAAACTCTTTATTCGCCAAACAAATAAACTCCCTTCTGTCAATTTCAGTGATGAAATGACAGAAGGGAGTTTATTTGTTTGGCGAATAAAGAGTTTTATGCATTGTCCTGTCTATTTTATTCTTACCTAGAGCCTGGTGAACTTGGCAGTCTTAGATAAAAAGGTGTTAGGTTCGTCTCAACCGTAAGGGGATTGGGTCAAGGCCTTAGTTTGTTTTGGTGTCGCGTACATGGCATATGTAAAACAGAAACAGTTTGATTTCAGATTGATTTTGGTTGGGGGGGGGGGGGGGAAGTTAGGTTGTTGAGTTTGCCCACCTCCACCCCAACTTGCCTCCTTGTTTTTAACAAATTCGTATTCCCTAATTTTGGGACATTTTTGATACTGTTGTGAGAAAGTAGTTCTAAGTTTGCCTTAGATCTTTTTATTTATATGATTTATTTGTTTTACATCTGCTTTTATCTTTATGAGCACTCGCTAGTCTTTTGATGGCAATTGCGATTTCCTGCCACCTTTGCGAGGCAGATGGTACTTGATTGTAACTTTATGATTGAAGGTTCAAATTAAAGCGGCTCTGTTTTAACAAAGCCAAAAGTTTCCCATATTGATGTGTTTGTTAATTGTCTTCCCAGAAAACAGAGCACTCCATTGATAGCCAGGTTGCTGCACTGGTTCATTAATTTTATTAGCAGGCACAATGCATAAACAGGTAATTTAATAAACAAAGATTTATGAGATAATGTAATTTCCTTTTTTTTTTTGAAGGACAACTTAAAGATATAAAAGATAAAAAACCACCTCGTTTTCTCAGAAACGTAGAAGTCGCTTTTGTCAGTCTTTCACCACTTGTTGACGTGACGTGATTGGTGCGTGCGTTTGTTTCTATTATCTTAACCTATCACTACTGTCGTTCGAGGTATTAAAATTAACATAATTGGTATTGTTTGCAAATATTGCGACAAATAGACGAGTAGAAACATCGGAGAAAATCAAAAACGCTTCATTGTGGAATGTTATAACCTCGGCCACGGGAAGGACTGGAAGGAGTTGTTGCTCTTTGCCAAGCAAAGAGTCATTAAGGCGGAATTGCCTGACCACGTTGTAAGCATGTACCTGGAGCAATCAACAGATCGCTTGACGGGGACAATGCGCAACATAATTAAGAATGCTTTGCGATCGGCTCAACCTGCCAACCAGCCAACAATGTCGACGCGTCTAGACGAAGCCTCAGCCTTGATTTCTAGGCAAACAAAGTATTCCACGCTTATGACAATAAGTCGATGAAAAGCAGAAGCTGTTAAAAGGAAACTTGACAATGAATTGGTAGCTTCATCAATGGATAGTTCCGAAGAAGAGAATGGTAGACAAGAGGAGGAGAAGCGAAAGATCGATCACGCAAAAGAAGTACAACTTGCTCATCAAAAAAATGTGTCAGAAAGCCATGGACACCATGAGCAGTGTGAACGACTTGCTCGCAAACGTGAAAACCTATTTAGACAAGTCCAAGAAATAAGGAAGAAGGAAGCCATGTCTTTGCCCTGTATTTATTCAAGTCGGGCAGTTCTCAGCTATTTAACTGAACTGATTGATGTTCGTGACGCATTTTGACCACTAAATTATAGTTCATGTTTTTGACTCTGTTTTGCTCGCTCGGTGCGTATAACCGAGCCGTCCTAACTGAATCGGTTCAAACGAGACCCCAGATTGTATTGAGATCTAGCGAGCTTCTGTTGGATTAAAAAAAGATATTAAAACAATGCAAACAATGTTGTTTGTGTTTGCGGGAAACCATCTCTAAATTATAACGGTGTATTAGCTCTATTGTTCTTGGACATTAGCATTTAAAGATTCCAATTAGCATATAAGAATGGGGGTTTGTGAAACCACCTCGTTTTCTCAGAAATGTAGAAGTCACTTGGGTCAGTCCCTCACCACTGAAGTCATTCAATTGTTGACGTGACGTGATTGGTACGTGCGTTTGTTTCTATTATCTTAACCTATCACTACTGTCGTTCGAGGTAATAAAATTAACATAATTGAATTGTTTGTTTTCGTTCATTAAATTCTATGTGGATATGAACATGGTATTGATGAACCCTATGCATTATTGAGAGGTGACGGCAGACGATCTCAGCATCTAAAGCTATGGCATCTTTCAATAGTATTTCTATATTTGGACACTGGAGTTTGGAACGTTATGAGGGGGGATCGGTAGATCTTTTGGAATACAGGTACATTACTTATTCATAATTTAAAAATTGCCCTGCCGCTTTTTCAGGTAGCGAGACTTGCGTTTAAAGGACTGATGTGTGATCTGTCAATGGGAAGGAATTACATTGATGGTTACGAAGACGCGTCAGAAACCAGAACATTGTGCCGTTTTTGTACGCTTTAAATGCTTTTTTTTTTTTTAAAGTCGAATTTAGAATTAAGAACGTGACAACGAATTTCAGTTACCAGATTTGAGAGATTATGCTGTACTAGAATTCGTTCAGCTGCGTTTTTAATTTTCCACATGATACATTTGCCTACATTTCTTTTTCCGCCCGGCCTCTTTACGTGGCCGCGCTCTCCACGCTGAATCATAAACTGAAACAAATGTAGGGGAAATTAAAAGCGTGAACGGACGCTTTTTGGCACAGCTCGGAGAAAACCTCCTTCTTCATTAACTTTTCTCAACGGAACCATTGTCTTAAAAATACTCAAACAATAACAATAGCCAACGTTTGATACGTGTTCTTATTATTTAGCAAGGTAATCCTGAGAGAAATCTGACTGAGGTAATATTTTTCTTTCAGAATTCGACTTCACAGGCGAAGTTCGTAATAACTACCGATCAACAATTCAGCAGTTCATTGTTTATGTAGCCAGTTAATATCCAAGCGTAATATTTTAATTTTAGACTGTGAAATATAAATACGTCCGATTTAGACGGCACGGACACTTGTGTGGAAGGAAACCATTAACCAATAATAACTAAATCCCGTGACATGGAATATCAACTGTTGCTTCAATTCTCGGCAACATCTCATTTAGACACTTGACCAAAAGACTAATTCTGAGGTGATGTCTAATCGCAACGATTATTTTTCGATAAAGTGAAAATTAAAAGTTTCAAACGACCGTATCTGAAACGAAACAAAAGCATCGATAAACGACTGTTTATATTCCTTACAGGTGTGAATGAATTACATAATATAAACAATTAATATGGTTTTGGCGGGAGCAAAAGTTTCAGAGTGTTGAAACTTTAAAGGCGGGACTGTTTTAACGGCTGATTACACTTGCCTCGACCTTGATTATTCCGGATATCACAAAAGCGTCATCCAATTATTGTTTTAAAAACGAAAGTGGAACTGCCATTTTTCGAAGTTTCCGATTTTTAGAACCAAAACTCGTTTCCCTCAACTCAGTTTACCCTTGAAGGTTCGAATAATCGGGATTCCGTTCTCTCTACATTGAATTTTTTACTCATAGCTAAGGCCGGTATCAAACAACGTCTGGGTATGGTGTAATGCAAAAACAACAAACAGTGCTGTAGATCTGACGATCATGAACATTTTTGTAACGTATTGCAACGTGTTGTTTCCTTCCTTTTGTTACAAATATCTCAGCCACGCGCCGAGGAGGAAAGAGCGGGCTTTTTGCCTTCATTTCAGGCTGATCTCCAGTGTAATAGCCACAGCTGACGTCACATTTCGCTTATTCGATTTTCAGTGTCACATAAAATCTTATCCTGGTTCCTATTTTTTTTTTTCTATAGTTCGCTGGTTCTTCTGGTTCTCTAGTTCTCTGGTTCTCGTGGTTCTTGTGGTTCTCTGGTTCTGGTGGTTCTGATGATTCTCGTGGTTCTTCAGTGTGGTTCTTGTGGTTCTCGTGGTTCTTGCGGTTCTTGTGGCTCTTGTGGTTCTCTGGTTCTCGTGGTTCTTGCGGTTCTCGTGGTTCTTGTGGTTCTCTGGTTCTTGTGGTTCAGTGTGGTTATCAGGTTCTTGTGGTTCTTGTGGCTCTCTGGTTCTTGTGGTTCTCGTGTTTCTCTTGATTCTTGTGGTTATCGTGGTTCTTGTGTTTCCTGTGGTTCTCGTGGTTCTTGTGGTTCTCTAGCCTCCCACGCAGACGTTGCTCATTGTTGTAAACTAATAATTAACATTTTAACCACGGACTGCGTGTTGCTCCGCCCACCGCGATTAGCCTTTGCTATTTGTGAGCGGAGACTGACTGTAGTTTTTTTTAAATATAGAGTGGAAATAAATAAATTGAATTGAATTGAATTGAAGGTTTGTCACGCGAGACAAGCCTAAGACGGCGTCTTCGCGGGAGACCACATAAATGCATAACGTGGTTATTTTTCGACTGCAGTTGTTGGCATCATTTGAGCCCGTGTCAACGTCGTAAATTTTCATTATAAAAGTCTGCTTTAGATCGAAATCATTTTATCTTTAAAATCTTCTGCCAGCTGATTAGCGTCATGGCTTCTGCAAGGATCTATTTTTCTGTTGGGTCCTACATGTACAGCTCCAACGGCATTGACGAAGGACCGAGAGAACCAGTAGAAAGCAGGTAAGAATAAACAACGTGCAACGAAGGGAAGAATAAGGAATATAATAATGCGTCAACTGATTTTGTCGGGATTGCTATGTTCTCATGTGACGTGAGGAAAATTTAATCATAAAGTCCGATGACCCAAAATGCTCAAAAGATTTCGTATTTACCTCAAGCGTTTGAATTTCGATCGGGCAGCTATGAAGCCAACGAAGTATGCGAAGTTGCGAGCGGATAAGCTCTCTGGTACGAGATAATATAGGATAAATTCACTGATACTCAAACGATGGCTAGCCTCAAAATTATCGATTTTATCAGATATATCGGTCGACTTTGTTGGTTAGTCTACTTTTTAAGAAAAATGTATCTATCGACACCGCGGCGTTTGATTGTGATCTTTCAATTGTGGATTTGGTAGGTGTACACTACTGATTTCTTCCCCATGTCCGTCGTTTTTTCCTTTCACTATTCTTTTTAAATTATTTTGGTCCTAAGTTCATCATTCACATTGTTTCACTAGAACAGTTTCGAAGTTGTGAATTGATCTGGTTTTTGCGTCGATCTTCCGGGAGCAAACGTTTCGCTAAGCTTTTTGTAGGAACTATTCAGCCCCTTGAAGCCTAGGTGGTTCAAGCGATGTAAGCTAAGTACAATTAGGTACAGCACTTTAATAGAACTTTCGCCCATGTTTAATTAGCGTTAAAAACAAAAGTGGAACTGCGAATTTTCGAAGTTGCCGATTCCTAGAACCAAAAATAGTTTCCCTCAAGCCCAACTCAGTCCGACCCAGTCCGGGGCGGGTTCAATGGATCTTTATAGATGAAGGAATACAGTTGAGACAGTTGAACACCCAGTTTTCGAACCCCTTGATAACACGAACTAAAAGTAATTTCCCTACCCTCAGTCAAACATCGTCCTTGAACCCATAATTATTCCCGCTACCTAAATGTTAAAACCAATTATTGTGAGGAAGGCAATTACTGGCATTCCAGTAATTAGTTATGCAAAAATACTGTCACAGCTTGTGAGTGGTTGTTTGCTTGATTATTTACGGGATTTGGAGGGTTAGATAATTAGCGTTCGGTTGAGCGCAAACGAAAGCAAGAAATTCGCTGAAGCAGGAGAAGAACAAGTGTATTTTTCCGTGCATTGGATCAGAGGTGGCATTGTTGATGAGCCATCTTCTGATTCGTTCTTTGTAGCACATACATACTCATGCATATGACAGTTGGCTACAGTATTATGATAACTAAATCGGACAATATATTGAACGGTATGGGCCGCTAATATAAGGACTGCTTATTGTTCCAGTTGGTAAGCAGCTATCTATGATTATAGGACGGAATATTTCTTGCAGAACTCTTATCAACATGCGACTCAAAGCTAAGGCCAGCATCAATCCTCGTCTGGGTATCGTGTAACGCAAAACAACAAAGAGTGCTGTAGGTCTGCCGATCATGGGCATATTTGTAATGTGTCGCCGACTTAGATTTCCTTAGTTTTAGTACAAACATCTCAGCGACGCGCCGAGGAAGAAAGAGCGGGTGTGTTTTCGTCTTCATTGGATATTCGGCGTGGAACGCAAGCTTATAGAAACAGTAGGGGATTCCCCGGTAACGATGCGACTCAGTGATTGGTTGAATCGGCACGCTCTCGCCACGTAGCTACCTAATGGCTTGTCGCGCACTCCTAAATCCTCCTGCGGTACGAGCCCAGGACGGATACACTCTTCCACGCCGAAATAGAAACTATGCATTCAGAGTGTGCTGGCAAAACTATAATCAGCTGGGAGGGAAACGTTTTACCTGGGATATTAACTTTATGCTGTTGTTGAGCCACTTCTTGTCGATCGTCTTCCGAGCAAACTTTAATCACTTCATGCTCAGCAAAAAATCAAATATTTTGGTGATACAAAGTCCTTTGAGATAGCACTGTGCTCACGAACTTAATTTAAATTTGTCCACATCGCGCTCCACCTTCGCATGCCAAACAATATAGATCGTTTTCACGTGACTTCATCGCTTTCTAAAATCCAAAACTAAAGAGCCACCAAAGTTTTTATCCTCATCAGGCATAAGAGACGGTATATTTATACCCATTTACAATTTTACAGCTCAATATCGTGCTTCGTTTGGAAACCAGAGCATTTTAAATTCCAGAGTTATGGCGGTGCGTGACACAAACCTACGATCGCATTTGTCGAAAAATATATACCTATCTCATGATTTGTAGCTTTTTCAGAAGTTATCGCATTAGGAAAAGTGCTTATGTAAATGCTTGTTTGTTAAGTACAGATAATCAGTCGCCCAGATAGCCAAAGTAACTTCCAGATGTTTTCACTTTATTCCGGCCGCCATATTGGTGCACATCTGAGGTGAACCAATATGGCGTTTCCTTACTAAGCTCTGTAAATGTCTGGGAAACATTTCGACGAATATCTGCGGTTTGGGAAAACGCACAGACGTAAAACTTGGAGAAGTATCTTTTTTATTTACATCCAATAAGATTACAATTTCTTGATTTTATCTACTGAATGGTTTTCGATTTATTATTTTTTATTGTGTGACAGTGAAAACGATCTATAGCCACCAGAGACGAAAGTATTTTCTGGGTCATTTCCTCACAGTATGAAAAAATATACATATTAACTCCACAGCTGACGATAATACGTTAATTATGTGCCTAAACTGCAGTATCTGAATTCAACAAGTACATGTCTTAAAGGACCACTGATGTTCGTGTTGATACAGTGATCGAGAAATAGTTTTGTTCTGAATTTAACGCCGTTAGTTGTCAACAAATTTCCCTACAGTGTAAGGGTCGAACTGCTTTTTGTAACTGAATATTTAATCTATCAATTCGAAGATTTGAATACTTAGGTCCGGGTGGTACTAGTGCCATTTTTTTTTTCCGCTGTATAAATTCTGGCAACAGATGAAAGACAATGGAAAACCATGAAGTTACTTGAATTCGACTCAACCGCACCGGAAGCAATTTGTATACGCCCCCTTAACGCCTCCAGTTTGAACCAATAGGAAAAATCTCTTAATGCGGTTAAAAAGCTGATTGGCTGTGATGATTCGTTCAAGAAAGTTTAATATTTCCTTCCCACGCCTTAAAGGTTCTTTTTTTACGCGTGAGCCACAACTGTCGACACAGCAAAATCTTTTTACTCGCAGGAAAATCAATTTCGCCGCAGCAAAGTCAATTGTATCACTGCAAAATTATTTTCACTCACGGGAAAATACATTTCACCGCGCAAAATTATTTTCAAAACTGAATTTTTTAAATGTTAGGTAGATTGATGCAGTTTGTTTTCAATATTTTATCCTAAATGTGAACCAGCAGGTCACTTAAGCTAAGGGGAAATTTAGTAGCCACTTCTATAAGGATCATACAGTAAAAACCCACGAGTAAGAACCACTATTTTAAGAACCTGTTAGGCTAAAATTTGCCTGTTATACCCCCTTTATATAAGAACTACTTTAGCCTATAAAATTTGGAAACAGGTTCTTATTTTCTAAAATGAATTAAAATTGCTTACATTTATAAACTGAATCCTCTTTGGAGACACCTTGGAGCCTTCACAATTCATGTTACTAGTGTTTCAATATAGTTTTAATATAGTTTCTCAA
>JAHPZR010052155.1:0-15130 GCA_019787425.1 Platygyra sinensis
GCAAATTTTGCCCTTATAACTGAATATTCTCGCTAAAACACCAACTTAGAGCATGTGAGTTCAAAAATGAGTGTGAAATGGTACAGTTAAACAACTTTGTTTGCGCCTAAAATTATAGAAGTCACGCGTTCCGCTTCAAACCTAACAGAAACGAAATCAGTCATTGAATATTTAGCTAGAGGTAGACATAACGTGGAGCTGTTGAGAGCCGTCGGTGCTACTACCTGGCAAGAGCAACGTTGGCTGTAAAGACATGTTATGAAATTAATCGAACTTAAGTTGCCATCTAATGTCGCTAGAACGATCAAACCAAAAAAAAATTATGAAGATGTGATTAGCAAGAGTACCCGATAAATATCATGTTGAAGTCATTAAAAGTCGTGGAAACACATACTTGAAACTTTGTCCTCTAAATGATCTTCAGTGTAGAGCACGTTCGCGTACAGTTTGTTTTTGAGGCAAAAGGACGACTATACACCACAGGTAAGGTAATTCAACGTTTATTTATCATTGATTTACATACACAGTTAGCGATATATGGCTATAGGTGAGGCAAACGGTAAATCTAGTACATTTACTGTAAAATAACAGTCGACTACCCAGACAGATTGTGTGGGTGCCCTGTGGTGATCATGACTGAGTCATGCACAATCTGCAATGTAAACATCACTTTCAACCGCTAACGGCTTTCCTCCAGTGTTCAAAAGCACTCTTTCAGCGCGATATTTACCTTTCTCAACGACGCCGTTTTACTCTACACCATGCATTATTTCTAATTTGAGAGCATTTTCATCATTCATCATTAATATATTAATCATTTTCATCAAGCGAACAGCTAAGGCCCGGCTCAAACGTCGAACTTTACATGTGCCGACCCTAAAATTCGGCACATGTGAAGTTCGACGTTTGAACCTAAGTGTGAGCTATTGTCTACGATAAATAAAGTATGGGTGAATGACTACCAGTGTATGATGTATTCATTACTGGCACGGCTTTTTCCTTGATGATTCAACAGGTGAGGGTTCCTCCCCTTTAATTCATGAATATGAAGAGAATATAGAACTTGATCATATTATACCCAAAATCGCGTCTTTCCTTCTTCGTTCTTATTCTAGTAATTATTTCATGAAAGCAATGGACCGTATTTTCCTGGGGGTTTACTGGCATAATAAACCCACTTAGATATTAAGATAACACTCGAAAAGTTTTCAAAACGCTGACGTAAGGCTCGCGATTTCAGTATGAGCTTGTCAGTTTTCTCAAGATTTTCATGACAGGACGAAAAACTCGTGCACTGCAAGTACCTCCCGCTGCCCCATAGAAAGCCTTAGAAAACTTTTATACACCCTATGCAAAAATGGCTGCCATTAAATTATTCTTTTGTTCGTATTCAAAATAGCCTGACTAACCTCGTTCGGGATAACAAATTCTTTACAATTTTTGTCTCAAAAACGAGGTTAGTCAGGCTAATTTAAATACGAAAAATAGAATATTTAAAGGCAGCCATTTTTGCATAGGGTCTATAAGACTTAAATTTGTATGGGACAACGGGAGGTACTTACAGTGCACGAGTTCCGTCCTGTCATGCTCGATCCTTTCTTATCAAGCCGTCTCCCCAGGTGCGGAATGTGTCAAAAGAGATGTCATGCTGAACAAAAGAGAGACAGGACTACGTATTATAGAGTTGTGCACGAGAAGGTCAAAGTTCTGTTCCGAACAGGTGCGTGAATACTGAAAGTCCTAGTGATGCAGAAGCGACAGTCATTTTCACTTTTCAGGGTACCCAGTGAACTTGACTAGCTGCACCGTGGAGGGCTTGCTTTTTAATTACAAAACCTCTGAAATATGGGCTCTTCCAAGGAAACACCTTTCACCATCCAAGGATTATTTTCGCCCACAATAGAATTGAGAGACAACGAATGTGTGACGTGCTGTTCAGCATTACCCACGTCTCGTAGGAATCGCTGTTGTAGAGAATGCGTGAGGTATGTATTGAAATTATCAAATTAGAAATTTAGCTGTCAACAAAATCAGTTCCAGTTTAATTTTTGATCATATTTTATGACTGCCTACGTAGCAAAAGAAACTTTGAAACGTCAAGTCTTGATCAAAAAATGCTGGCCAAGAACTTTGTTTTGGCATATCACAAACAAATTATTCACCGATTTACATGATGTTGCTCCGACGAGATGCGTCAGGTTACAAATTCTGTATAGAACACTGCATGGCCTTTAAATATTGAAACCTCTTGTGAAGATCGACTCTACTTTGTCTGCTATGTCTACTGATACTGCTATGTCCATGACATTTACTCGCAGTCAGAAATTACAGAACCGTTTTCTTCAAACCTGTTAGAAATATCTCAATTATTGTTATTTAGAAATGCCAGGCGATTTCAAATCTTCTGAGCTTGGGTATTCTGGGCTAAATATTGGCCTGTATCCGCCGTGATTACTTTGGTGAGACTTGTAATGGACCGACTACTTTGCCCGGCAGTCAAAAATTATTACAGAATTTCGAGGGAACGACTTTTTTACCAGTCAACCGCGCTGGTGCAGAACATTTCTCTATCGAAGTGAGCATTTCTCAATAGTGAACACAGAATACTGTCCCCTCTGCCAGTTTTCGAGATTGTTCACCACATATTAATAGTTGTGAATGTACTTAAAATATGGAAACCGTCACCTGAGTCAATGAGAACGTTTGTCGCTAACAATTCCCTTAATGATTTTTTTCTCTTACATACATTATAGAAGTTAGAAAATGTGTCCGATTGAGAAAATAAAAAATGCTAGCAAAATCGAAACTGCTCCTGAAACTTGAATTTAATGTATACTTACGATCAAAATTTGACCAACAACAAGTCAGACTCGATCGCGCTCTTCATACTGCTGCTAGTATTTACATTTTTCAAGGGCTGTGTTACTTGCATATCTTTCAAACGGCAAGGAATATTTAGAAATTTGTCTCTCACTTAGTTAAGAATAAACATTTTAGACACATACTTTTATAAACAGATCTTTGCGATAAGACCATGAAATCACCAAATTATTCAGACAGCAACAAGAATAGCACCAATACCTAAAACTTAACAAAATCTTAAGACATATATGAGAACCTGCAAGCATTTTCTGTTCATTATCCGCCGATTCTTTGGACTACAATATTGCTGATTGTACAGTAGTGCCGTCGTCTCATTTCACTTATTGATGAGGCAGGCTCAGGTTCATACATGTTTGTCGAATCTTCAGCAAACACTCTCTGCTGAGTATTTTGAATCCAATTTAACACGATACAATGATTTTCCGAGTGTTTTTTTTAGCTTAGGCAGAAATTATATGCTGTGTGAAATGATGCATTGCGACAATGTTCTTTTTTTTTTTGGCCTAAAATGTATTTGATTCCTGTTTGACCTGGCTTTTTTGTAAAACTATAGGGACCTCACGCATATACCGCATGACAAAGGCGAGGACGACGACTATTACAAAATGCGTGGATATTTTCTATTCGCACTCTTGACGCAGTACGGTGCTGTTTTCCATTGAGAGCTGCACTTTATTTTCTTCCTTGACTCTTGTTATCTTGACATTTAATTTGCTAACGTACCGTGATTGACACGGTGCCAGACTAGGCTCTTTTCATTGAGACGGATCCAATTTGTTGACCGTGATTGGCCCGTGTTGATGTTTCCATTATCTTAACCTGTCACTACTGTCGTTACGGCAGGCATCAAAAAGCCCCAAAGCTCTGCATAGACCTCACGTAACACATCTGATTTTATTCTTTCATTAAATTCTATTTGGACGTGAGCGTGTAGTTATAAACCTTGCTCATCATTCAGTCGTGAGGGCAGACGAGTATCATCATTTAAAGCCATGGCATCTTTCCATAGTATTTCTTCATTTGGACAGTGTAGTTTGGATCGGTTTGAGGAGGGATCGGTAGATCTTTTGGAACACAGGTACATTACTCATTCATAGAATTGCCGTGCCGCTTTTTCAAGTAGCGAGAGCTTCCAGTTAAAAGTCAAATCCTTAGCGATTTAAGAACAGCAAATTTAAGATACGTGACAATGAATTGCAATGACCAAAATTGAGAGATGAAGCTGTACTGGAATTCGCTCAGTTGCGTTTTTAAGTTTCCGCACCGGCACATTGACCTACAAAACATCGATATGTAGACGGTGTAGTTGTGTGGAAGCGCAACATTAACAAATAATAATTAATTTCCGCGATGTGAAATATCTACTGTTGCTTCAATTCTCGGCAAGATCTCACTTAGAAACTTGACCAACAGACTAATTTTGAGGTGATGTCTGATCGCAACGATTGTTTTTGATGGCAAAAACTACATACGCATAGTCAGGTACTCTTCTAACAAAAGGCCGAGCTAGTTTCAGTAACAGTGCACCAACGTTTGTAGTTTAAGGTTATGCGCTAGTTAAAACAACCTTTTTTCAAAGTGAATGTGTAACCAGTGAAAAAAGATAAAAATGTTGATAACATTGCGATTAAAATAAAAATGTCCTGTTCGACAGCAAATTTGATAGTTTAGCATGTACTTCACAATGAGATTGTTTTGACCAATTTTGGCAGACAATTTCAACTAGTGGAACTGACAGACGGTGAGTTGGTAGTAAATTTGCATAAAACTTCAACTTTTAATACTGTCATTGTAAGAGTTTGAGAAATTTTAAGTCAATGAAACTGGTCCGAAAATCAAAACTATTCCCGAAATTCTATACTGATTTGAGACCCATTGGTTTTCGTTTTATCAAAGGATTGCCCAACCTGTTGATACCTTTCAAATGTAGGCCATGTGTAGTATTCAGGTATTCAGGTTCTTTGTGAAGCAAACTCCGTCAAGGAGTTAAATTATCAGATTATTGTTCGGCGGTATTGAAAGCCGACCGAAATGGCTAGTTTTGAAACCAGACAGGGAAATGGTGTAGTCCATTTACAGGGCTTTGTGTCAGAGTTTCTCTGTCAACAGCATCTTGGCGAAAACGTATTATGAGGCCATAGCGCCGACTTGGACATGCAGCGAAATTTTTAACTCATGCACAATCGGCAATGTAAATATTACTTTCTATCAGTAGCTGCCGGCCTCCCTCTGTTAAAAAGCACTCTTTTCAGCGGTATATAACTAAAACAATTACAAAGCAAAGTATCGAAGCGTTTTAGTTTTTTTGTACATGCAGCACACGAGCCCATGTTGGGTCGACAAGTTTTCGCGTCTTCGTATCCGCAATTGTTTTTTTTTTTTGCTTATATTAACGTTATTTACGTTCTTTCGCCCTCATTGTTCTACTAGACTTTTTCTCCACTTGCATTTGTTTTTCCTTTTACTTTGATAAATGAAAACTGGACGACGCCCAACGTTCTTTTTGGGTGAACCTCTTTAAACGGCCACCTCTACATTAAGCGGCCGGCTATCTCGTCCCTGAGATCGAGTGGCCACTTAGATTCTTCGTAAAAGCAGTGGACCTCATTTTCTGGGGGTTTACCGGCGCGACAAACCAACTTAGATCTTCATAAAACACTTGAAAAGCTTGGAAATAGCTCTTCTAAGCCTTGTGACTGATTTCAGCAAGAACTCATGTTTCGCTTAACCTCCAAAGTGGGGTTATCAAGCAGTTTTACATTAATAGATGTGTGACGCTGAACAAAAAGAGAAAATTCGATTGGTGGACTGATCATGAGGATGATGATTTTGTAGGCGAAGAATAAAATGCAAATTGGCAGTGATGTTCCAGGCATTTCGCTTTGTCGGGTTTCTGGTTAACTTGATCTGCACCGTGAAGTATTTTCAGTCTTAACATTCAAAATCTCTAACATGTGGGTTCCTACCAGAAAACACCTTTCACTTATCGGTCACAATAGAGTTATAAGCGACAAAAAATACGTGATTTGCTGTTCAGGGGTGCGAGAAACCTGCAGCGAGAGACAATACGAACGTTTTGGGCATCGCTTTTGAAGAGAATGCATAAGGTATGTAATAACATTATTTACTCAGAATTTTTAAATTGTCAACGAAATCAGTTCCAATTCAAGTTTTATGTTACCGACTTCGATACTGTAAACGATGTCTCTTTCTTTTGAGAAGTTTTTGCTCGACCTACTGACAGTTTTTGTTTGATTTTACGCTACTACTAATTACGTTTTTCGATACCGCATACAGAATCATCGTTTAATAAATGTACTGTATGTGAAATATACCCTCTTTTATCTTATGACTGTCTTCAAAACTTTGTAAAAAAAAAAAAAAAAAAAAAGACTGTTTTTGTTAATTTTGTGTTTGCTGCATTCATGTGTCGTTCGTTTTCGATGCAAATGTTTTATCCCCTAAAGCGTTTGGTGTTCCCGCCTCCGGACACACCTCCACCGTAAGCCAATTAAAAGCATGCCCTGTGTCGAGCTGTCACTCAGGTTTGATCCGCGTGAATAAATTCCAGAACACAGGAACGATATATAAAAATTCAGCAAAGTCAATTTTCGGTGAACTGCGCTTGCAGAGATATAAACGATTGTTATTACTCTCCATTGTTATTGAATTTCCTGTTTATGTAGTAGATAAAATATGAGCGGGAGATCTGTATGGGCGTTTACAATGGCGAGCCGATAGGCGAGCCATTGTAAACGTTCATACAGATCTCACGCGAATATTTTATCCTACTTGGGAAATGAATACATTAAATTGAATGCAAAGTATTGTTATGGGATTCGTTCATTGGACATGCATGCCAGAATGCCATACACATCGGACGCAAATATTTTCACCTACTTGCGAAAGGAAAACAATAAATTGAATGCAAAGTATTGTTTTGTGACATGGATGCCACAATGCTGTACGTCCCACAGGAGATAGTGCATGAGACAATAATAGAAATATTCAAAATTTTCAGTCACTGCCAAATCGCTAGTATGGCAACAGCTCGTTTTCGTCCGCCGAAAACTGAAGAGGAAGAAATTTTCTTACTGTCTGAAACCGTACCTAAAAACACCAAGTACAATACAAAATGGGCGGTGAACGTTTTTACTGCCTGGCAGAATACGAGAATGAACAAAAAAGCGCAGCTGGAAACATCTGGAGGCAACGGACTTGGGTCGACCAATGTCGAAGACCTGTCAGTCGCACTCGAGCACATGTCCGCCGACAGTTTAAACTTCTGGCTCTGCAAATTCATTTGTGAAGTTGCGAAGCAAACCGGGGAACGCTACCCTCCTAAGACGCTGCACCTACTTGTTTGCGGCATTAATCGCCATTTGGGAAACGTACAAGGAGAAAAGGCGTTTAACATAATTGAGAAAAGTGACAGGAGGTAAAACGACATTCTTTGAAGCAATATTTCATCGCATTAAATTCTATGATGAAAATATGTTTATTTTGTTATTCATTTTAATCAGTAGAGATCTGTATCAAAAGTTAATGAATACTAATTAGCTGAGCAGGAGTTTGTATCAAAAGTTAATTCTACTGTTTAATAATTCATCAACCCCAGCCTTTCCCTGCTACCTATTCAATCCCTCCCCGAGCTTTCAGACAGTTGATTTGTATTGGGGTTTACAGTTGTGTACATGTGATCTGAATATTGTGCTGGGATTGGTTTGCACGCTCATGAATAATTAATGAATTTTACAAGTGATGATAAAACAGTGCTAGAATTATTTTCTTCGGCAGCATTGAAATGTTCCATATTTCATGTTAATGTAAGAGTAAGGTGAAGACATTTTTTTTTTTGCTTTAAAATGCTATTTTTCCAATTTAAGAATAAATGCGAGGAACTCATAACAAAGGAAAAAGATCATGTAATGCATATCACAGAAATACATATTCCGCCTCGATATCTTCACAGATTTCATCATTGAGCATTACAAATCATTTGTCCTTCTTGCATTATTACTATCAATATGTTTCGAAGTTAGTATAGGTAATCATACGGTTCTAGTTCAATTTGGAATTAATTTGCACGAGTGAGTTTTTCAGAAAGGAATTGCAAACTATTTTCAAAGTTTCTGTGCAAAATTTTCGTCCAAGTGCAAGTTGCACTGGGGTTCTACTTTTTGCATTGGTGTTACACTTGAACTGCACTGCTCTCAGTCAATCAGAATCGATCGCGAGTAATTTTTTCATGTATATTCTTGTGCGTAATAATGTCACAATCTTACAATCTATCTTTCAGAATCCATGTTTCTTTGAGTCATGTCATTTTGCTATAACAGGGGCGGAACAGGAGCGTCCCCAAATCAAACTGAACTATGGTAATGGTTGGTTATAGGTCAGCAGGAAACAGAGAATCAAAAAAATAAAAGGACTCGGGGAGTTTACTTGTTAGATTAGTCGGTTTGACAATGATATAATTTTTAGTCTGTAAAAAAAAGAGCTTAAAAGCTCAAAATATGAACCATTGTTGTCATACGTGTTCTTTTTTTTGACAATTGAAATTGACGAGGAGGGAAAGTATGTTGACATAAAAATTTAAACCCAGAATCGAAAACAGGGATACTTCAAGATAAAACTGAAAAGTCCTATCGCTTAGAAATGATAAAAAAAAGGAGAAAAATAAAAAGAAACAGGACATGAACTCTCGCAGAAGTCTAGTCTTGAAAAGCAGTAACAATGACGTGATTTACACGACTTTCGTATTCAATGCTGTTTTGAGGGTTTTGCTAGACTTAGTACAAGGTAGCTGCGTGGTTAAAAATTATGTAGAGACCACTGCAACTGAAGGAAGATTCTACCATGTCTGCTACGTCTACTAATACTGCTAAGTCCCCAACACTTACTCAGAGCCAGGAATTAGAGAACTGACGGAAAGAACTTCTTCAAACCTCTTAGGAATATCAAGGTTATGTTTATTTTAGAAATGTCAGGCGATTTCGAATCTTCTGAGCTTGGGCATACTAAATATTGGCCTGATTATTTTGGTCAGGCTTGTAATGGATCGAGTACTTTGCCCGGCAGTCAAAACGTGCTACAGAATTTCGAGGGATCGACTTTTTACCAGTCAACGCTGGTGCAGAAAATTTCTCTATAGAAGTTGGCATTTCTAAACAGTGAACACAGAATATATACTGTCCCCTTGCCAGTTTTCCGGATTGTTCATGAATAGTAAAAGATGGAAACCGTCAACTGTATCAGTCTAAAAAATGGTAGGAAAACCGAAACTGCTCCTGAAGCTTGAATTTCAAGATCTATACTGATTTGGCTCTTATGGACTTTTGCTGTTTTAGAAAAGGAAACAAAAAGGGGAAAATTACTCTTAAGATCAAAATTGGACAGATATCAAAACAAGTTGGTTACTTGCCAGACTCGAGCTTAAAATTGCAAATAAAGTAAGTTAAATTAAATGCTCTGATCCCAAAGCCGTTTCAATATGACCTGGCTCTTCATACTGCTGCTAGTATTTACATTTTTCAAGGGCTGTGTTACTTGCATATCTTTCAAACAGCAAGGAATATTCAGAAATTTGTCTCTCACTTAGTTTAGAATAAAAGTTTTAGACACATACTTTTTGTATACAGATCTTTGCGGTGATACTAAGACAGCGAATATCGCCTAATTATTCAGAGATCAACAAGAGAACTAAATCTTAAGACATATATGATGACCTGCAAGCATTTTCTGACTGATGTTATAATTATCTGCCGAATATTTAAACTATATATATTGGTGATTGTACAGCAGTGCCGTATGCGTTCAGTTCCAAACTAGAACTGAATTAGCCGTAGTGTATGCTGGTAAAGTTTGAACAGACTTTCCACTGAATATTTTAGCTAAAACAGCATACAATTTCGAGCCGCGTATGGTAAAGGTGATTGTGAAATTGTGTAGTTCAACAGTTAACTGGGTTTGCGCCTAACGTTTATTGAACCGTTACACTCTGGCGTGTTCAGCTGTTTAACTCTTACGAGAACTAAATTCACTGAATGTTAGTCGCAGTTATGCAACATGGAGCTGTTTACGGCGCGCAATGTTTAATAGGTGAATAAGTTTTCCACATGGAAGTCCCAGGAATAGCATTGTCAGCCTTGTCGGCTGTAAAACCATGCTAGAAATGAAACTAAGGAGTTAAGCCCATATTTGTCGCTGTAGCAATCAAAAGAAAAAAAAGTATCAGGAATACAAAATTATAACTCAAAATTGTTTTTAAAACTATCTGCACGCACTAGATAAGCGTTAAAAGAATTACGGATACACATACTTGAAACTTTTTCCTCTTCAGGGGGTCTTCAGATAACAGTTTGTTGCGATGAAAAGTCCCAAAGTATAAGCACCAAGCGTTTTGTTGATTTCTTCGATCAAAATACAACCAACGGCGACGGCAATCGATTTTGCCACCTCGTTCGTATTAATGGCGGCTCAAAATATCGCTGACGAGGTATGAAAACGGTAACAATTCGTTGGTTACATCGACGTTCAATGCCCTAACTGTCCACAAACCATTTATTCCCTTATAAAGCAACTGGAAGCTTTGCGTCCGTGGACATGCAAATATTTGTAGTGGTCACGGCTGGTTAGAAGTGTTTGACAAAAAGGCACTGGCGTCATTGGTCGTCAATTATTCAACGAATATGTTTGCCAGATAAAGCTTAGCCAGCGTGGCAGACCGCAGATGGGGAGCTTGTTTTTCTCTTTTTCCTCCCTTTCGGATGCCTGCCACGCAGGCTAGATAAAGCTGGGGCTTTCATATTTCGCCGAAGAACACCTGCCGAACATTTCCAGAAGAACAAATAGCTGGGAACTGAACGACATTTCCACAATGCATCGAAACAATTTGATTATCTGTTTATAGGTAAAAAAATTATTTTCTCAAATAACGTCACAAAACATCCGCTTCGAATTACATTTCAGGAATGCTCGGTTACTATAGTTACGGTAACATTTTTTTTCAATAAGCGGAACGCGTTCAGCTGCAAACAAAAACTGCGACACTGGAAAAAATATTGGAAGCCTTAAAAACGGAACTTAAGTTAAATTTGAATTATTATGTCCAAAATAAAACCGGAATAGAAGAGTCAGCGCACAAACTAATAATATACTGGACGATGTCAGAAATGCCTTACATGTAAACTTCATTCTTTTTTTTTAATAGGGAGAATGGCCCACTCAGTTGCCCTGTTGATAATGAGGCGTCGTTAGCGTCAGAAGTAAGTATGGAACTCTTTGCCTGAGAACATGTGAGCATACCTCTCGTTGTGTATGGCTAAATTATGTCTGTCCTGTGCAACAAAATCCGCGAAGCAATATCCCCTTTTATGTTCACAGTTTGTGGCTGGTTGGTCTCTGGACGCGCGCAATGCAACGACTGTCCAATATTTAGCTGGGGTACTTAATTGGTTTGAAAATGAGCGTATGCGTGTCAAAATCACATCCCGCTCATTTCTTAACATCACAAAAACTTGGACGAAACTTTTACTCGCCCGGTGAACTTGCTTTTTATTATTATTATTATTAATCTCTCTTGCTCACTACACACATTGCAAGTAATGCGCTTGTGTTATGGGTTTCCCGTTGAGTTAGGAAAAAGACTAAATGAATTGTGGGACTTTAAGTCGTTTACCGCTTTAAGAAGCCAGTGAGGCCTCCAAAAAATGGCATCGCATATTCCACAACTCTTTGTTAAATTTATGATCGAAAGCAATTAGAATGGGGGTCTGAAGGGGTAGGTTTAGAAGTGAATTTCACTCGGAAAACTGGGAATTGGAATCCCATGCAAAAGGTGGAGATGTGACTGGCATTTGGACAAAAAATGGGGTGAGAAAAGGGTAGGACAAATATTTTCCCTGAAATTGGATACCACATACCTAGATTGCTAACCTTGCTTTCAGTACCCTTTTGCAAACTTACGTGACGATACTTGTGGCTCCAATTGCAAAGGGGTAAAAGGGGTAAAAACCTGGTCTCTTGGCAAAACAACCAATATTAACAGCGAGGTAAACAGCACAACTATCATTTTTGTGTGGATTAGCCTTCTTAACGGTGGTGTATGCGGAAAATTCAGTTCGAAACCGCTTTGGTTCTTTTATTTCCCTCTTTGGCTTTCCCACGCCCGCCTGGAACCGGGAAAAACAAATGTTTGTCGCAAAGAGGAAAGAGTTTGATATGATTCTTCACGCCTCCGTGAGACTGAGTAGTTTTATTGACAGCTCACCTTTTTGCCGCAATCATGCCAGCTAGAAATCGGGAAAGAAAGGTGATATCTTTGCTAAGTAAGGTAGTGACTTGGTAAATGACAGCAAAGAATACGAGTCGTTGAATCGTCTCGGTCCGGATATGCGGTGGCTTAACTAATTGTTTACGATGCTGGATTTGAAATTTGGAGGCCCTAGGCTGCAATTCCCTTACTCATTTTTAGCAGGATCCCCTGGGGGTGGCCACGAGCTCAATTCCCTGGCCATGCCTTGTGAAGAACCAAACGGCCAGCCATCCACCAGTACGTGTGAACTCTCAAAACACTTCTGTTCGATTCGCAATATTTGTTTGTGCTGTCCTCGACTAGCTGTGCTGTCTTCAACTAGCAGATTAATAATGTATGAGTGAAGTCATTTTTTTTTTTCTGCATTATATTTATTCTAGCGCAGAAATGGCGGTCAGGACTGTGTCACAAACAACAACACTCCTCTAGCGGAGCCACCTGTAGGGCACGCGATCTCTGAGTTACGACATGACGAACAGGGCGTCAGACCTTCCATCCCCGACGAGGAGGGGGAGCAGACCCTCCGTCAAAGCATGCAGGACAGAGTTGAGCGGCAGCCAACCTATCAGCAAGTTAATGATAGCGAGGGTAATGCATCGAGCTACAGTACAATATTAATTTCACAGTACAGTGCCACCTATTAGCTTCTAAGTATCTAAATACACAGACACTTAAATAAAGTTTTCCATCCTTCCTTCCTTCTTTCCTTCCTTCCTTCCTTCCTTCCCTCCTTCCTGTCTTTCTTTCTTCCTTCCTTCCTTCCTTCCTTCCTTCCTTCCTTCCTTCCTTCCTTCCTTCCTTCCTTCCTTCCTTCCTTCCTTCCTTCCTTCCTTCCTTCCTTCCTTCCTTCCTTCCTTCCTTCCTTCCTTCCTTCCTTCCTTCCTTCATTCATTCATTCATTCATTCATTCATTCATTCATTCATTCATTCATTCATTCATTCATTCATTCATTCTACCTCATAGCAATTGGTGGACAAGCCAGTGAAACATCTTGCTCCGTCCTACAAGTCGAAGAGGTTCCTGTTGCCGGCCATTGGTTAAGTGAACATGAGCCGCAGCCAGACTGCCAGCGGCAGGCTAACGATGATCAGGGTGATGGACTGAACCACCCAAAGGCAATTGGTAAACAGGTCCGTGAAAAATCTGGTCCCATCCCAGAAATGGAGGAGAATGCAGACTTGAATACGCGGGAGCGGTATTCATTTAACCAGCAGAACGGTGTTGACAGAAGCAATGACTTGAATCACTCCATTCTGAATGGAGGAGAGGATGTGTCCAGAGAAGAATACTCCATTCAGGAATCATTTGCTAGTCAGTTGTTGAACGGACAACAGCAGCCGCCCCGTCACCAGCAGAGTCCACAGCCTAACGCACTGAACAACCCCACTCAGCAGATGAACCTGGACGTATCGCAGAGGCGAGATAGACAAGAAGTATGTCCCCCTATACAGGAAACGGTGCCTTCTGCAGACTGGACGTCAGAAGAACACGAAGAACTGCCCCCATGTCGACATCAGCTCAATGGTGCCGACATAAATGAAGTGAGCTCCACAGGTCAGATGGAACAGACTGCGGAACACAACTGTAGTCGTAAGGAACTACAATTGTGGAAACAAAAACTTGACAGGTAAGATGATGTTACACATACTGTTTGTATGAGGAATTAAATACGTTGTCAAATCATAATACTTCGTTGCAGTTAAAAGCTTTTTCAACCATTTTAAAGCATTCATTTCGACGTAAATTTCTAGGTATTATTTTTTATTAAATTATTTTTATAGGTGAGAAAATCGCTTTGGTTCAGAACCGAATTTCGCTGTAGCCAGTTTTGGTAAAAGAAAGAACATATCTAATTACACTAGAATAAAGACATGCCAGTCACCTCCAAATGTGTAATACTGTTTTTGTTTACAATTGCCTGTTAAGAGGGATACGTTTAGCACTTTCACAGTTTTAAGGCGCAAATGGCAAAAGTGAATAATGTGCGTGGTGGAAATTATTAGGGCAATCATTCTCATCTGGTTAATAGTATGTTAACCTAGCCTTGCTGTAAACTGCGACTAAAGAAGTGATAACGATAGCTTTAGTCAACAACAGTGATAGGTAATAATTAATTTGTTTTATTATCAGGGCCGAGCCACAAAAGGCCACCAGGAACAAGATGAATCCACGGGAAACATTTTTTATTGAGGCAATAACAGAGGTTCGTCAGCGTCGCCAAGGGGGCAATGGAGAGCCAATAGCTTTCTTCAGTTCAGCTATTTATACTGATAGCTATGAATACAAGCTTGGAATAAGAGTCTACCTCGATGGCGTAGAAAATGAAAGTGGCAGATATGTGGCCATCTTTGTCAACATGATGATGGGGGAATATGACAACATCGAAGTATGGCCATTTACTCAAAGAATCACCCTTTCTATCTTGGATCAGAGTGAAGCCAAACGTCACATCAGCCAAACTATGCAAGCCAAGCCAAACCTGTCAGCGTTTCAGAAGCCAACTAAAGCCATTTCCCGTACAGGATGCGGTTTTGTAAAGTTTGCCTTAATTGAAGAGGTTTTCAGCCCTCATTATCAGTATGTGAAGGACGACAAACTGTTCCTTAAGATTGTATTTTCCAGTTAATTGTTCACGGTTATTCTGATGCATATGGTTTTGCAGAGTTTTATTTTTGGCATCTCAAGGTTGCTGTTTATCATATATTTATTGTGTGGCTAACTCTGCGATAAACCAAATCTTGCGCTTTGATTGGCTCCCCGAGCAGGACTACCCGCCTTGTCCCGGAAGTAAAATTGCTCCGAACACCACATAATAAATCATTTGTTGACCAAGCTTGTTCGGTCAAAATGGCTGGATATTGACCTTGTTCATATTTTGCGAGTTCACGGACCTCGACTCCGTCCAAATTTCCGTTTCGTAAACGGTCGAT
>JAHPZR010052160.1:0-27500 GCA_019787425.1 Platygyra sinensis
CCTGGATGTTGTCTCTTAAAATTTTACGATGACGCTTAGCGCCGCCCTTTCCTAGACCTTTGCCTCCTTTACCACGTCCAGACATGATTTGGTTTTGATAATCCAGCAGCGAAACTGCGAGTGAACAAACCCTGGTGAATTCGCTGGCGCCTTAAGTTGTCTGGCTGAACCTCTCGGGAAACATAACTTTCCAAACAAAGGAAAGCCGAACGCTTTGCCGACAGTCTTATTAATATTTATGCGGGGGCTTGTCTTTCTGTAGATAATTTACCTGCCCGTTAAGGAAAACTGATACGTGAAATTCTCATTTCTCGGTTAACAAAGTCAGGCTTCAAAAGTAATAAAAAGAATCAAAGTGACTACAATTCCGTTATATTCTGCTTGCTATTAAGTTATTTTGAAATTTCAAGCAACGAGCCGTGCCTATAAAGATCGAAATCTCAGACGCATCTCTTCACAAACAGAAAAGCAAATTTCTCACAGCCAATCAAATGCGTGATTAATCGGCCAATCAGATTACGGGTTATCGGTTATAAATCGATTTTGCTCAAAGGTCTTGATAGAAATCAAAACTTTTAGATCGGTTTGAAAACGTCAACTCTCTACTTTCAGTCATGGCTCGTACCAAGCAAACGGCTCGAAAATCAACTGGTGGTAAAGCTCCTCGTAAGCAGTTAGCTACAAAAGCTGCCCGCAAGAGCGCTCCTGCTACAGGTGGTGTCAAGAAACCTCATCGTTACAGACCTGGAACAGTTGCTCTCCGAGAAATTCGCCGTTATCAGAAATCTACGGAACTACTCATCCGCAAGCTGCCCTTTCAGCGTCTTGTGCGAGAGATTGCGCAGGATTTCAAAACGGACCTGCGCTTTCAAAGCTCTGCCGTTCTAGCTCTCCAAGAGGCTAGTGAAGCTTATCTAGTGGGCTTGTTTGAGGATACCAACCTGTGCGCTATCCACGCCAAACGTGTCACCATTATGCCGAAAGATATTCAGTTGGCCAGGCGAATCAGAGGCGAGCGTGCTTGAGTGACATTATGCTTCGCATACTTCAAAAACCTAAACGGCTCCTTTAGGAGCCACCACTTGAAGAAAAAGTCAATGACCAATAAATTGTTACCCCCTTAACTTTAAGTAATCCTCTGTCTCAACTCGTCCCACCTTCGTTTTTCCTCACGCCAAAGCTGTGTTGAAAAAGAAGAAACAAACATGTGCAGGGAAGAAGCATGAAACAAAGAAACATAAAAAAGGAAAGGACGAACGAACGAAAGAACAAACCGTGAAAAAAACAAACGGAATGATAATAACAGTATAAGGCTTAATGAGAAATAGCACACAAACTGCAGTTACAAACATGACAATAAAAACGCATGTTGGAAAACAAAATTATTTAACTTTAACTTGACGTTTCGTATGTTTCTACATACATCTTCAGAAGTGACCGTTAGTAATACAAGTAGCAACTAAGTTTAAATTTTAGATAAGTAACTAAGTAACAATAACAATGACAAAAGCTGAGCACAAAAAATATTTGCATACAAAAGATGCAAACTAATAGAGGTAAAGCTTTTCGCTGCTTACATTATCGTTTAGGGTCGGTTTGAGTTCTTGAATTAGAAGAGTCTCCTTTATCTTGCAGTGGATATCAGAGCGACCTTTTGCTAATATTTCGAAGTGGTCCCATTTTAAGTTGTGACCAGTTGACGTGACGTGGTCTGCGATAGCAGATGCATGACAGGCACTAGTGATCCCTTTAAAATGTTCAGTTTTCCTGTCATGCAATCTACGTTTTGTTTTGCCGATGTAAAAATCCTGGCAGTCCCAACAACTAGCCTTATAAACAACTTTTGACATTTGAGAACGGTTAATCTTATCTTGTAGGGAAAAAAGGACTTGATGCGATGAGCGCTTTGGAAAATCACCCTAAGATCAATGCAGCCATAAAATCTATTAATGCAGGTCTTAAGCTGTTTAGTAACAATTTTACTTTGTGCCCCTAAATAAGGTAGAATTAAGATTGTTTCTTTTTTGGGAACTGTGGTGGTTGGATTTCTCGGTCTGTTTTGCTGTCTGTTCAAAACATCATTGATGTTGTAATTGATAACACCAGCAGGGTAACCATTCTGTAACAACAGTTTCCTCAGTTCATCCAGACAAGATCGTAAAAGGGACGGCGACGAACAGATGCGAAAACAACGATAAGTGAGTGTGCGGATGAGGTTTACTTTGTATTTCCTAGGTGTGAAGGAGTCCCATTTTGTGTACAGGCCGGTAAAGGTCTTCTTTCGGTAAATAGATGTTGAGAAAGTGTGATTGCATCGTTTGATGAGAATGTCCAAGAAAGGGATTGCATTGTTCTCTTCAAATTCAACGGTGAATTTGATGTTTGCGTGACAGTTATTGAGGTATTGCAGGAACTGGGTCGCCGTGTTTTTACTGTCGAACAAGGTGAAAGTGTCGTCTACGTATCGAAACCATACCGAAGGGCGAGCGTTGTTGTTCAGGACCCACTTCTCTTCAAAATGGCACATAAAGATATTGGCCAAAACAGGACCTAAAGGAGAGCCCATAGCCACACCGTCAATTTGGTCGTAGTATTGACCATTAAATATGAAATGGCTCCTCTTTGTAGCAAACTCAAGTAGAACTTTCAAGACTGAGCGAGGCAGCGTTGGTGGATCAGGAAGGGCATACAATTTGTCAAGACAAATTTGTATTGTCTCATCTAGCGGAACGTTTGTAAACAAATTGAAGAAGGATAAAATCATTGAAGGATAAAATCATTGATGATGTCACCTTCCGTACGATACTACCTTGTGGTTCTACCCCTGGTGTCCTCTATGGCCTTCCTAAGATTCATAAACAATTTCTGCTTTTGATGTTTCTTATTTTTTTTCTACCTGTTTGTCGAGTTTGCAGAAGTTTTTATTTTAAAAGGAAAATCTGACGCGTACAAGTAGCTAACTTGCATAGTGTAGCGCGTGCTCTTTCGTGTCCGAGTCTGGGTTAAAATCTTGACGAAATATTATTTTTACGATAACTGCAGAAATTCTCGCGTGCTCATTGGCTAATTTTTACTGTCAATAGGCGGACAGACATATGAATTTATAATTTATGCGATGCGTCAGCGAACGAGAGCGGAACAGTGACAATTTGTTACCGTAGAAAACAAATTGATGCCAACTTTTAATGCGTCTGTCCTGTTATTGACAATGAATTTCATCATAACATTGTCAAAGTAGTTAATAACAGGACAGACACATGAAAATCTGACGTCAATTTGTTAATTCGCCATATTTTGTGCTGACCGACCACGCCATTTGAAACCCGATTAATTTGGCGGAATGTCGCGTGGTCATTTTACTGTTTACCAGCTTCCTTCGCCTTTATGGAGAGATAGACAAAAGAGATTATATTTTATCGAATTCTGCATTAATAGTAACCTTTACGTCAATACTGATAGTTTGTGGTGATTTCCTTTAAAAAAAAACAGTGCACGTACGAATTTCTTTTTTTTCTGGAGAGTAAAAGGTTTGGAGTAATTGTAAGCTGACATAGCGAACACAATTCAACATTGTTTGGGGGGAGAGGGGTAAGGGAGGCAGTGCATTTTAGTAATATTGCGTTAGTGCCCCCAGACTTTTAACCTCCATTGTAGATCATTCAAACCAGCCTACTTCATTTTGAGTTTGTATGTAGGAACACGGCTCCATGGAAAAAAAAAAGGTTTAGCTAGTTTAAATTAGTTTGTATATTTAAAAAAAGAAATGCTAAAATAAGTCTTTTTACCATATGTAACAAAGTAATGCCCTACACAATTTTTTTTACAGAGTATAGATAAAGATGATAGAAATATATGCTACCATAATGAGAAATAGCACACAAACTGCAGTTACAAACATGACAATAAAACGCATGTTGGAAAACAAAATTATTTAACTTTAACTTGACGTTTCGTATGTTTCTACATACATCTTCAGAAGTGACCGTTAGTAATACAAGTAGCAACTAAGTTTAAATTTTAGATAAGTAACTAAGTAACAATAACAATGACAAAAGCTGAGCACAAAAAATATTTGCATACAAAAGATGCAAACTAATAGAGGTAAAGCTTTTCGCTGCTTACATTATCGTTTAGGGTCGGTTTGAGTTCTTGAATTAGAAGAGTCTCCTTTATCTTGCAGTGGATATCAGAGCGACCTTTTGCTAATATTTCGAAGTGGTCCCATTTTAAGTTGTGACCAGTTGACGTGACGTGGTCTGCGATAGCAGATGCATGACAGGCACTAGTGATCCCTTTAAAATGTTCAGTTTTCCTGTCATGCAATCTACGTTTTGTTTTGCCGATGTAAAAATCCTGGCAGTCCCAACAACTAGCCTTATAAACAACTTTTGACATTTGAGAACGGTTAATCTTATCTTTGTAGGGAAAAAAGGACTTGATGCGATGAGCGCTTTGGAAAATCACCCTAAGATCAATGCAGCCATAAAATCTATTAATGCAGGTCTTAAGCTGTTTAGTAACAATTTTACTTTGTGCCCCTAAATAAGGTAGAATTAAGATTGTTTCTTTTTTGGGAACTGTGGTGGTTGGATTTCTCGGTCTGTTTTGCTGTCTGTTCAAAACATCATTGATGTTGTAATTGATAACACCAGCAGGGTAACCATTCTGTAACAACAGTTTCCTCAGTTCATCCAGACAAGATCGTAAAAGGGACGGCGACGAACAGATGCGAAAACAACGAAAAGTGAGTGTGCGGATGAGGTTTACTTTGTATTTCCTAGGTGTGAAGGAGTCCCATTTTGTGTACAGGCCGGTAAAGGTCTTCTTTCGGTAAATAGATGTTGAGAAAGTGTGATTGCATCGTTTGATGAGAATGTCCAAGAAAGGGATTGCATTGTTCTCTTCAAATTCAACGGTGAATTTGATGTTTGCGTGACAGTTATTGAGGTACTGCAGGAACTGGGTTGCCGTGTTTTTACTGTCGAACAAGGTGAAAGTGTCGTCTACGTATCGAAACCATACCGAAGGGCGAGCGTTGTTGTTCAGGACCCACTTCTCTTCAAAATGGCACATAAAGATATTGGCCAAAACAGGACCTAAAGGAGAGCCCATAGCCACACCGTCAATTTGGTCGTAGTATTGACCATTAAATATGAAATGGCTCCTCTTTGTAGCAAACTCAAGCAGAACCTTCAAGACTGAGCGAGGCAGCGTTGGTGGATCGGGAAGGGCATACAATTTGTCAAGACAAATTTGTATTGTCTCATCTAGCGGAACGTTTGTAAACAATGAACTAACGTCAAAAGAACACATGATTTCATTGTTATGGTTAAACGTCTTGGCCAGTCTGCAAAACTAAAAGAGTCCTTGATCGTGAATTGATTCGTGGAGATGGGCTGAAGTATGCGTACAAGATATGAAGCCAGATTGTAGTTGTAAGTATTTACAGAAGAAACAATCGGACGAAAAGGACAACCAGGTTTATGAATCTTAGGAAGGCCATAGAGGACACCAGGGGTAGAACCACAAGGTAGTATCGTACGGAAGGTGACATCATCAATGATTTTATCCTTCAATGATTTTATCCTTCTTCAATTTGTTTACAACGTTCCGCTAGATGAGACAATACAAATTTGTCTTGACAAATTGTATGCCCTTCCCGATCCACCAACGCTGCCTCGCTCAGTCTTGAAGGTTCTGCTTGAGTTTGCTACAAAGAGGAGCCATTTCATATTTAATGGTCAATACTACGACCAAATTGACGGTGTGGCTATGGGCTCTCCTTTAGGTCCTGTTTTGGCCAATATCTTTATGTGCCATTTTGAAGAGAAGTGGGTCCTGAACAACAACGCTCGCCCTTCGATATGGTTTCGATACGTAGACGACACTTTCACCTTGTTCGACAGTAAAAACACGGCAACCCAGTTCCTGCAGTACCTCAATAACTGTCACGCAAACATCAAATTCACCGTTGAATTTGAAGAGAACAATGCAATCCCTTTCTTGGACATTCTCATCAAACGATGCAATCACACTTTCTCAACATCTATTTACCGAAAGAAGACCTTTACCGGCCTGTACACAAATGGGACTCCTTCACACCTAGGAAATACAAAGTAAACCTCATCCGCACACTCACTTTTCGTTGTTTTCGCATCTGTTCGTCGCCGTCCCTTTTACGATCTTGTCTGGATGAACTGAGGAAACTGTTGTTACAGAATGGTTACCCTGCTGGTGTTATCAATTACAACATCAATGATGTTTTGAACAGACAGCAAAACAGACCGAGAAATCCAACCACCACAGTTCCCAAAAAAGAAACAATCTTAATTCTACCTTATTTAGGGGCACAAAGTAAAATTGTTACTAAACAGCTTAAGACCTGCATTAATAGATTTTATGGCTGCATTGATCTTAGGGTGATTTTCCAAAGCGCTCATCGCATCAAGTCCTTTTTTCCCTACAAAGATAAGATTAACCGTTCTCAAATGTCAAAAGTTGTTTATAAGGCTAGTTGTTGGGACTGCCAGGATTTTTACATCGGCAAAACAAAACGTAGATTGCATGACAGGAAAACTGAACATTTTAAAGGGATCACTAGTGCCTGTCATGCATCTGCTATCGCAGACCACGTCACGTCAACTGGTCACAACTTAAAATGGGACCACTTCGAAATATTAGCAAAAGGTCGCTCTGATATCCACTGCAAGATAAAGGAGACTCTTCTAATTCAAGAACTCAAACCGACCCTAAACGATAATGTAAGCAGCGAAAAGCTTTACCTCTATTAGTTTGCATCTTTTGTATGCAAATATTTTTTGTGCTCAGCTTTTGTCATTGTTATTGTTACTTAGTTACTTATCTAAAATTTAAACTTAGTTGCTACTTGTATTACTAACGGTCACTTCTGAAGATGTATGTAGAAACATACGAAACGTCAAGTTAAAGTTAAATAATTTTGTTTTCCAACATGCGTTTTTATTGTCATGTTTGTAACTGCAGTTTGTGTGCTATTTCTCATTAAGCTACGATGGCCAAAGAAAAAGAATTTATATGCTACCATATACTCTAAAAATTATTAATTAGCAATTATTGAATGAGGCGGAGTAGGATATGAAGAATTCTGCAGATCATGTCCTCCGAGGAAAGTGAGGAAGAACAAGAGGAAACAAGAACTGGTCCACCAAAAAGGCACGTAAAGCCACTACAATGGGAGAGATCAAAGCTAAGGACCATTAAGGCTCTCCTGGATTCCACATATCAGGCACGCATGAGCAGCAGGCAAAAAAGGACAGCTGCAAAAGTTTTAAGAGTAGAAGGTCAAAACTTATCACAAGGCCGCTCCCAAACAACTGTCCCTCTTGGGCAGGACGAGTTGCAGTGCAAAGTTAATTTTTATAGGAGCAAAGCACTGTAAATCAGTTTTCATGTTACAAATATTTCAATTCAGAGGTTGTGATTGTATACTTTAAAGAACTATCTTTATGCCTTCAAGTGCAATTTTTTAGCAATTGGATGCACATTGTATGTTGTAAAATATTGGACAATTTTTTTAAATTGAACTAAAGGACAATGGAAATAATTTTTTAAAAAGAAAGCTATTTTACTACGAAATACTTATTGTTTCCGACGTAGACTATGGCTAACAAGAAATTGAAAACCATACACATACATTGTAGCAGCAACTTTATTTGAATGATAGCTAATGTTTTAAAATGTCTTTTTTTTTTTAAGATAAATGATATTGTTACTGTTAACAACATGTATTTAAGAAAGGCTCGTGGTTTGAAATATTGCTTGACTATAATTATTTGCGAATAAGAAGTATAAGAAAAAGTAGAGTCTATTTCTATTTAAGAGCTTCTGCCTGAGAGACCGGGGCAGACTTGGAAATGAGGGTCGGCCGATTTTGCTCAAAACTGGTACACAATCTTGCTATGTGGACTTCTGAAATATGCCAAAGTTTCAGCTTCAATATAATTAACTTTTTTTAGCCGAGTTCTGGATATCAGCCCCTCAGGGGTCCCCAGAGGCTGATTTTCGGTGCAATTTTGGCCACTTTTCAATCTCTCTTTTAGCAACATACAATTAATTTTAGACTAAAAGAAAACTATCTTTGTAATGCCCTATTCTTAGCCTTTTATGGGTAAACAAATCAACTCATGGGAATTTTTCGTTAGCCAGTGGCTGTTATGTCAACTTGGACCTATTTGAAGCATATGGGAAGCAACCGGAAATGGCCTGTTTTTCAGACCTTATATTTTCTATGCCCATGTTTTATGTCGGGAAGTAACAATCTACCATTGCATCTTTTTTGATCTAAACTGCAATCATGAATAACAAGCCTGTGGCTCCAAGTAATGAAGCACTAATTAAATCAGGAAATAAGTCAAGCTTTGTAGTCCCATTTCGTATTACAATCCACCTATTTGGGACTTTCTTTCCGAAGGAAAACAGCTTAGCACTTATTCTAAATGTAATCACAACATCTGTCGTGAGACTGCTTGAAAATCGCTTGGATTCTTTAGATTTCAAATACATGCAATTGTACTTAATTGCAGTCTCACTTTAAAAAGTGTCTGGATAAATTCTCTTATTATAAATGCTTACCTTGCTTCAGGTTTAGAGGCATGTCCCTTTCCTATAATCTCTTGAAAGTGAAACAACATTAAAAACTTAGCTCAGCGATGATTATAAATTGGTCATGACTGCATCTTTGCGGCGAGTAATGCAAATTCAGGTCGATTCTTGCGTACGTGACGTGGTCGCGATATGCCAACTTATCTGTAGTTTGCTGGCTTTGATTGACTTGGAATTCAGTTTTTCTCGTCTAGATGTCGATCTAAGATGGTCCGTTTTCCCCTCCAAGTTGCTGAATGTCCGACAAAATTGCTAGAAAATGTCTTACTAGACACTTTCCCTTTCTCTATCACTTCATTGCTTTCTTAGTCAACGCAGTTCCATGGTGGTAAGCAGACTAAATCAGTGTACTGTATACCAAAGATTGGACAGGAGAGGAGTGGACTTTCCTTCACTGCTTTGATAACTGGGGAAAAACAATATTTCAGCTTTCTTGGAGTACTTATGAACGTGAACTTTTTTGGTATCCCAGCTGTAGAATTGCTGGTTTACTCCGATTTCCATAGTGAGAAGCGATAATCCTCAGGATGACCAGTATGCTTGCTGTAGGTGATATGGTGAAGTCGTCCCCAGGCCCGGTGTCTCATACCTGCCGGAGATTAAATTGGTTATTGCTCTTCCTCCCAGGATGACAATTACCGGCTCCCATTTATACATCTGGGTGGAGAGAGGGATTGTGAAAGAAAATTGCCTTTCCCAAGAAGACATGGCGACGCCATTATATAGGAGCGCTCCATCCGGGGTCTATCCACCTAACCATTAGGCCGCGACTCTGCTATGCTCTAGGTATACGCTTACTACATTACTTGTTTACTTCAATCTGTCGTAAACTGATAAAACGCAACAGGGAAAAAAAATGTATGGCCAGCACTGCATGACATCCTGTCGGTTGATTTGTTATTTTAAAAAAATGAGCATACGGAAGTTGATTCTCAACCAAGCTGGCTTGCCTGGCATTACAAAGGGTGAATTAAAGACGATTGCTATTTGCCCCGTCACGCCGAAAATGCAGCAGTTTGCGTGACCAAAGTGGGCATGTCAACACCGTTTCTATCAAGAAAATCAAGGCGAAAAAGAAATTGAAGAAATCCGAAAAGAAAGTTACCGCTGACGTTTCAGATAGCATGTTTCAGGAGTTCAGCAAACTACATGGCATATCGCGACCTCGTCACGTACGCATGAATCGACCTGAATTTTCATTACTCGCAGCAACGACGCACTCACGACCAATTTATCGCTGAGCTAGGGATTTTAATTTTGCTTCACTTTCAAGAAATCATAGGAAAGGGGCATGGCTCTAAACCTGAAGCCAGGTAAGCATTTCAGTATAGTAAGAGAATTTATCTAGACAGTCTGACACTTTGCATATAGACTGGAAGAATGAGGCTGCAATTAGGTACAATTGTATGTATTTGTAATCTCCTAAAGGTTCAAAGCGATTTTCAAGCAGTCTCGCGAGAAACGTTGTGATTGCATTTAGAATGACTGCTAAGCTGTTTTCCTTCAGAAAAGAAGTCCCAAATAGGTGGATTATAATAGCAAAGATATCAGTGACGTCACCTATTGTTATAAATACAGTCAACTCTCTCGTAAGCGGACACCCTCGGGAATTGAAAAACGTGTCCGTTAGTAGAGCTGTCCGCTTACGAGAATTATTCCCGTAAGCGGACACCAAAGAAAAATAGGGTGGATGTCCGCTTACGGGAGAGTTAATTAGCGGGTGTTAATTGTGTTTTATTGCGTAGACAAAAATAGCAACTGAAGATATAAAGAGAAACTCTTTATTGATGTCAAATGTTAACAGTCCGGGATCGTTATCATTTTTGATAACCTCACCAAAACAAACCATAAACCAATCGTTGCACAGGATTTCATTCACGTGACGTTATTTGGTAGCAACAGTGTATAATTCAATATGCCGGTCGACGAGGCGCTGCGATGAAAGGGGCTACTCACAACATCACAATGCCCCTCACAATGCAGCGTCATTAAACCGCGCAGCCGGAGGCTGGGCGGTTTCTTGCTCTGCCTTCGGTTTTTTTTTTTTTTTTTTTTTTTAGTTTTGTCGGTAGGCAGACCCAAACTCCGACTCACTCGGCCAATTGTTGTCACCGGATGATGTCATCATCAGCCAATTACAGGCCATTTCTCAGCTCTTTTCGTCATATCCCCCCTCAGGAGCATTTTGTCAAGTTAGCAAATTAACTTCTCGGACAGAACATGGCCGTCAGTGAGAAATGTTTATTTAGTCAAAATTGGGCCAAACTCCGTTGGAGATGCACATCAGGACATTTGCAAGGATAAAGAATGTAACTTAGGACCAGTTGCTGGCTACTAAGGCTGAAATTATCCAGAGTTAAGCTGTATTTTCGTTTTGCGTGCGAAACAGAAGATTTTGTAATCTGGAATTTTTGTTTCTGTTCACTTTCGAAGGGGTTATTCAATGCGCTATAAAGGTATTACGTCTGGCCATGATGGAACACGCTGACGGTGATAAATGTAAGATCGTGTTTACTTCGCTAGAAGCAATGATGGAATTTTCTGGGGAAAAAAAGTTAAAACTTAGTCTTAGTCGTGAAAAACCCTTTTAACATATGTAAATTGATAGTCGTTTACAAGGTCAAGGTATTTTATCCTTAGACATAAACAAAATTCTCCGATTACAAGTAACGCTAGACCCGTCTCATGCAAAGAATGTTTCCATATCTCAAACCGCCCTCTCCCTATTCACGTACACTTGCATGAAATTTCTAAGTTTCTTGACACAGATACTTAGTTTCTGCTCAACAAATGTTGTCAAAGTGGAAGTCTCTTCAATTTTAAGGGAAAAAAAAAATTTTGTAGTGACGAGGTGGATTTGTACCCGGGGCGCTAGAACGGCCATTAACCCCTTGCATTAACCCTAACCCTAATCAGTATTTTCAGTGCTTAGGCCTATAATCAGTATTTACTTTGTGTACGCATCACAAGGTATCCAAGGGCGGTTTGAGATATGGAAACAAGTCCTAACCATCTTTTAAATTGGTTTCAGGGTAATGTTTTCTTGCAAAACGTTGTTTGCTAAATATTACGTAATGTTTTTTTGCCAGGTTTCTTCTCTCTCGGCTCGTTTGTATTGCCAGATATGTTTTAAGCTCTCTAAATGTTAGCTCTGGAAGAAACAAATATTCCGTGAACATGTTAGCTACTTGCATTTTACGTGTTACTACGCCGAGCCTGGCTGTTGAATTAAACTTATACTGTTTGTTATCACGCAAACTAAACGAAATTAAGTTGCAGCTCTTCAAGATGTATTTACTGTCACTTTTTCGTTTTTATTTACTACAGACTGTTGAACAAGCAGCTTCGCCAGCTACCAAGAAAATGAAGCCTGAGGGAAAATGGAAGCTATTATCATATTAGTGTCAATAAACAACGCTTTTGTGAACAGAATATTTGTTGTCTACCTTCGCTGTGTCATTTTACTCGCGGAACAAATATCACACGGTGTGGAAATTAAATTCGCAGTAACTTTGAACGAAGACAGTTTTCTTCCATACATTTCTGTTTTTTATTCCATAATCCCATAACCTATTATGAAGCAAACCTAAATTTAATTCAACAAGAATTTTAAAAAAAATTAAAACCGCGCTTTTTTAACTCTTGCGCTCACAAAAACATTACGTAATATTTAGCAACAACGTTTTGCAAGAAAAATTACCCGAAAATTTAAGATGGTTAGGACTTGTTTCCATATCTCAAACCGCCCTTGGATACCTTGTGATGCGTACACAAAGTAAATACTGATTATAGGCCTAAGCACTGAAAATACTGATTAGGGTTAGGGTTAATGCAAGGGGTTAATGGCCGTTCTAGCGCCCCGGGTACAAATCCACCTCGTCACTACAAAATTTTTTTTTCCCTTAAAATTGAAGAGACTTCCACTTTGACAACATTTGTTGAGCAGAAACTAAGTATCTGTGTCAAGAAACTTAGAAATTTCATGCAAGTGTACGTGAATAGGGAGAGGGCGGTTTGAGATATGGAAACATTCTTTGCATGAGACGGGTCTAGCGTTACTTGTAATCGGAGAATTTTGTTTATGTCTAAGGATAAAATACCTTGACCTTGTAAACGACTATCAATTTACATATGTTAAAAGGGTTTTTCACGACTAAGACTAAGTTTTAACTTTTTTTCCCCAGAAAATTCCATCATTGCTTCTAGCGAAGTAAACACGATCTTACATTTATCACCGTCAGCGTGTTCCATCATGGCCAGACGTAATACCTTTATAGCGCATTGAATAACCCCTTCGAAAGTGAACAGAAACAAAAATTCCAGATTACAAAATCTTCTGTTTCGCACGCAAAACGAAAATACAGCTTAACTCTGGATAATTTCAGCCTTAGTAGCCAGCAACTGGTCCTAAGTTACATTCTTTATCCTTGCAAATGTCCTGATGTGCATCTCCAACGGAGTTTGGCCCAATTTTGACTAAATAAACATTTCTCACTGACGGCCATGTTCTGTCCGAGAAGTTAATTTGCTAACTTGACAAAATGCTCCTGAGGGGGGATATGACGAAAAGAGCTGAGAAATGGCCTGTAATTGGCTGATGATGACATCATCCGGTGACAACAATTGGCCGAGTGAGTCGGAGTTTGGGTCTGCCTACCGACAAAACTAAAAAAAAAAAAAAAAAAAAAAAAAACCGAAGGCAGAGCAAGAAACCGCCCAGCCTCCGGCTGCGCGGTTTAATGACGCTGCATTGTGAGGGGCATTGTGATGTTGTGAGTAGCCCCTTTCATCGCAGCGCCTCGTCGACCGGCATATTGAATTATACACTGTTGCTACCAAATAACGTCACGTGAATGAAATCCTGTGCAACGATTGGTTTATGGTTTGTTTTGGTGAGGTTATCAAAAATGATAACGATCCCGGACTGTTAACATTTGACATCAATAAAGAGTTTCTCTTTATATCTTCAGTTGCTATTTTTGTCTACGCAATAAAACACAATTAACACCCGCTAATTAACTCTCCCGTAAGCGGACATCCACCCTATTTTTCTTTGGTGTCCGCTTACGGGAATAATTCTCGTAAGCGGACAGCTCTACTAACGGACACGTTTTTCAATTCCCGAGGGTGTCCGCTTACGAGAGAGTTGACTGTATTTATAACAATAGGTGACGTCACTGATATCTTTGCTATTATAATCCACCTATTTGGGACTTCTTTTCTGAAGGAAAACAGCTTAGCAGTCATTCTAAATGCAATCACAACGTTTCTCGCGAGACTGCTTGAAAATCGCTTTGAACCTTTAGGAGATTACAAATACATACAATTGTACCTAATTGCAGTCTCATTCTTCCAGTCTATATGCAAAGTGTCAGACTGTCTAGATAAATTCTCTTACTATACTGAAATGCTTACCTGGCTTCAGGTTTAGAGCCATGCCCCTTTCCTATAATTTCTTGAAAGTGAAGCAAAATTAAAATCCTTAGCTCAGCGATAAATTGGTCGTGAGTGCGTCGTTGCTGCGAGTAATGAAAATTCAGGTCGATTCATGCGTACGTGACGAGGTCGCGATATGCCCATGTAGTTTGCTGAACTCCTGAAACATGCTATCTGAAACGTCAGCGGTAACTTTCTTTTCGGATTTCTTCAATTTCTTTTTTCGCCTTGATTTTCTTGATAGAAACGGTGTTGACATGGCCCACTTTGGTCACGCAAACTGCTGCATTTTCGGCGGTGACGGGCAAATAGCAATCGTCTTTAATTCACCCTTTGTAATGCCAGGCAAGCCAGCTTGGTTGAGAATCAACTTCCGTATGCTCATTTTTTTAAAATAACAAATCAACCGACAGGATGTCATGCAGTGCTGGCCATACATTTTTTTTCCCTGTTGCGTTTTATCAGTTTACGACAGATTGAAGTAAACATGTAATGTAGTAAGCGTTATTACCTAGCGCATAGCAGAGTCGCGGCCTAATGGTTAGGTGGATAGACCCCGGATGGAGCGCTCCTATATAATGGCGTCGCCATGTCTTCTTGGGAAAGGCAATTTTCTTTCACAATCCCTCTCTCCACCCAGATGTATAAATGGGAGCCGGTAATTATCATCCTGGGAGGAAGAGCAATAACCAATTTAATCTCCGGCAGGTATGAGACACCGGGCCTGGTGACGACTTTACCATATCACCTACAGCAAGCATACTGGTCGTCCTGAGGATTATCGCTTCTCACTATGGAAATCGGAGTAAACCAGCAATTCTACAGCTGGGATGCCAAAAAAGTTCACGTTCATAAGTACTCCAAGAAAGCTGAAATATTGTATTTCCCCAGTTATCAAAGCAGTGAAGGAAAGTCCACTCCTCCCCTGTCCAATCTTTGGTATACAGTACACTGATTTAGTCTGCTTACCACCATGGAACTGCGTTGACTAAGAAAGCAATGAAGTGATAGAGAAAGGGAAAGTGTCTAGTAAGACATTTTCTAGCAATTTTGTCGGACATTCAGCAACTTGGAGGGGAAACGGACCATCTTGATCGACATCTAGACGAGAAAAACTGATTCCAAGTCAATCAAAGCCAGCAAACTACAGATAAGTTGGCATATCGCGACCCCGTCACGTACGCAAGAATCGACCTGAATTTGCATTACTCGCCGCAAAGATGCAGTCATGACCAATTTATAATCATCGCTGAGCTAAGTTTTTAATGTTGTTTCACTTTCAAGAGATTATAGGAAAGGGACATGCCTCTAACCTGAAGCAAGGTAAGCATTTATAATAAGAGAATTTATCCAGACACTTTTTAAAGTGAGACTGCAATTAAGTACAATTGCATGTATTTGAAATCTAAAGAATCCAAGCGATTTTCAAGCAGTCTCACGACAGATGTTGTGATTACATTTAGAATAAGTGCTAAGCTGTTTTCCTTCGGAAAGAAAGTCCCAAATAGGTGGATTGTAATACGAAATGGGACTACAAAGCTTGACTTATTTCCTGATTTAATTAGTGCTTCATTACTTGGAGCCACAGGCTTGTTATTCATGATTGCAGTTTAGATCAAAAAAGATGCAATGGTAGATTGTTACTTCCCGACATAAAACATGGGCATAGAAAATATAAGGTCTGAAAAACAGGCCATTTCCGGTTGCTTCCCATATGCTTCAAATAGGTCCAAGTTGACATAACAGCCACTGGCTAACGAAAAATTCCCATGAGTTGATTTGTTTACCCATAAAAGGCTAAGAATAGGGCATTACAAAGATAGTTTTCTTTTTAGTCTAAAATTAATTGTATGTTGCTAAAAGAGAGATTGAAAAGTGGCCAAAATTGCACCGAAAATCAGCCTCTGGGGACCCCTGAGGGGCTGATATCCAGAACTCGGCTAAAAAAAGTTCATTGAAGCTGAAACTTTGGCATATTTCATAAGTCCACATAACAAGATTGTGTACCAGTTTAAGCAAAATCGGCCGACCCTCATTTCCAAGTCTGCCCCGGTCTCTCAGGCAGAAGCTCTTAAATAGAAATAGACTCTACTTTTTCTTATACTTCTTATTCGCAAATAATTATAGTCAAGCAATATTTCAAACCACGAGCCTTTCTTAAATACATGTTGTTAACAGTAACAATATCATTTATCTTAAAAAAAAAAAAGACATTTTAAAACATTAGCTATCATTCAAATAAAGTTGCTGCTACAATGTATGTGTATGGTTTTCAATTTCTTGTTAGCCATAGTCTACGTCGGAAACAATAAGTATTTCGTAGTAAAATAGCTTTCTTTTTAAAAAATTATTTCCATTGTCCTTTAGTTCAATTAAAAAAATTGTCCAATATTTTACAACATACAATGTGCATCCAATTGCTAAAAAATTGCACTTGAAGGCATAAAGATAGTTCTTTAAAGTATACAATCACAACCTCTGAATTGAAATATTTGTAACATGAAAACTGATTTACAGTGCTTTGCTTCCTATAAAAATTAACTTTGCACTGCAAACTCGTCCTGCCCAAGAGGGACAGTTGTTTGGGAGCGGCCTTGTTGATAAGTTTGACCTTCTACTCTTAAAACTTTTGCAGCTGTCCTTTTTTGCCTGCTGCTCATGCGTGCCTGATATGTGGAATCCAGGAGAGCCTTAATGGTCCTTAGCTTTGATCTCTCCCATTGTAGTGGCTTTACGTGCCTTTTTGGTGGACCAGTTCTTGTTTCCTCTTGTTCCTTCCTCACTTTCCTCGGAGGACATGATCTGCAGAATTCTTCATATCCCTACTCCGCCTCATTCAATAATTGCTAATTAATAATTTTTAGAGTATATGGTAGCATATAAATTCTTTTTCTTTGGCCATCGTAGCTTAATGAGAAATAGCACACAAACTGCAGTTACAAACATGACAATAAAACGCATGTTGGAAAACAAAATTATTTAACTTTAACTTGACGTTTCGTATGTTTCTACATACATCTTCAGAAGTGACCGTTAGTAATACAAGTAGCAACTAAGTTTAAATTTTAGATAAGTAACTAAGTAACAATAACAATGACAAAAGCTGAGCACAAAAAATATTTGCATACAAAAGATGCAAACTAATAGAGGTAAAGCTTTTCGCTGCTTACATTATCGTTTAGGGTCGGTTTGAGTTCTTGAATTAGAAGAGTCTCCTTTATCTTGCAGTGGATATCAGAGCGACCTTTTGCTAATATTTCGAAGTGGTCCCATTTTAAGTTGTGACCAGTTGACGTGACGTGGTCTGCGATAGCAGATGCATGACAGGCACTAGTGATCCCTTTAAAATGTTCAGTTTTCCTGTCATGCAATCTACGTTTTGTTTTGCCGATGTAAAAATCCTGGCAGTCCCAACAACTAGCCTTATAAACAACTTTTGACATTTGAGAACGGTTAATCTTATCTTTGTAGGGAAAAAAGGACTTGATGCGATGAGCGCTTTGGAAAATCACCCTAAGATCAATGCAGCCATAAAATCTATTAATGCAGGTCTTAAGCTGTTTAGTAACAATTTTACTTTGTGCCCCTAAATAAGGTAGAATTAAGATTGTTTCTTTTTTGGGAACTGTGGTGGTTGGATTTCTCGGTCTGTTTCGCTGTCTGTTCAAAACATCATTCATGTTGTAATTGATAACACCAGCAGGGTAACCATTCTGTAACAACAGTTTCCTCAGTTCATCCAGACAAGATCGTAAAAGGGACGGCGACGAACAGATGCGAAAACAACGAAAAGTGAGTGTGCGGATGAGGTTTACTTTGTATTTCCTAGGTGTGAAGGAGTCCCATTTTGTGTACAGGCCGGTAAAGGTCTTCTTTCGGTAAATAGATGTTGAGAAAGTGTGATTGCATCGTTTGATGAGAATGTCCAAGAAAGGGATTGCATTGTTCTCTTCAAATTCAACGGTGAATTTGATGTTTGCGTGACAGTTATTGAGGTACTGCAGGAACTGGGTTGCCGTGTTTTTACTGTCGAACAAGGTGAAAGTGTCGTCTACGTATCGAAACCATACCGAAGGGCGAGCGTTGTTGTTCAGGACCCACTTCTCTTCAAAATGGCACATAAAGATATTGGCCAAAACAGGACCTAAAGGAGAGCCCATAGCCACACCGTCAATTTGGTCGTAGTATTGACCATTAAATATGAAATGGCTCCTCTTTGTAGCAAACTCAAGCAGAACCTTCAAGACTGAGCGAGGCAGCGTTGGTGGATCGGGAAGGGCATACAATTTGTCAAGACAAATTTGTATTGTCTCATCTAGCGGAACGTTGTAAACAAATTGAAGAAGGATAAAATCATTGAAGGATAAAATCATTGATGATGTCACCTTCCGTACGATACTACCTTGTGGTTCTACCCCTGGTGTCCTCTATGGCCTTCCTAAGATTCATAAACCTGGTTGTCCTTTTCGTCCGATTGTTTCTTCTGTAAATACTTACAACTACAATCTGGCTTCATATCTTGTACGCATACTTCAGCCCATCTCCACGAATCAATTCACGATCAAGGACTCTTTTAGTTTTGCAGACTGGGCCAAGACGTTTAACCATAACAATGAAATCATGTGTTCTTTTGACGTTAGTTCATTGTTTACAAACGTTCCGCTAGATGAGACAATACAAATTTGTCTTGACAAATTGTATGCCCTTCCCGATCCACCAACGCTGCCTCGCTCAGTCTTGAAGGTTCTGCTTGAGTTTGCTACAAAGAGGAGCCATTTCATATTTAATGGTCAATACTACGACCAAATTGACGGTGTGGCTATGGGCTCTCCTTTAGGTCCTGTTTTGGCCAATATCTTTATGTGCCATTTTGAAGAGAAGTGGGTCCTGAACAACAACGCTCGCCCTTCGGTATGGTTTCGATACGTAGACGACACTTTCACCTTGTTCGACAGTAAAAACACGGCAACCCAGTTCCTGCAGTACCTCAATAACTGTCACGCAAACATCAAATTCACCGTTGAATTTGAAGAGAACAATGCAATCCCTTTCTTGGACATTCTCATCAAACGATGCAATCACACTTTCTCAACATCTATTTACCGAAAGAAGACCTTTACCGGCCTGTACACAAAATGGGACTCCTTCACACCTAGGAAATACAAAGTAAACCTCATCCGCACACTCACTTTTCGTTGTTTTCGCATCTGTTCGTCGCCGTCCCTTTTACGATCTTGTCTGGATGAACTGAGGAAACTGTTGTTACAGAATGGTTACCCTGCTGGTGTTATCAATTACAACATGAATGATGTTTTGAACAGACAGCGAAACAGACCGAGAAATCCAACCACCACAGTTCCCAAAAAAGAAACAATCTTAATTCTACCTTATTTAGGGGCACAAAGTAAAATTGTTACTAAACAGCTTAAGACCTGCATTAATAGATTTTATGGCTGCATTGATCTTAGGGTGATTTTCCAAAGCGCTCATCGCATCAAGTCCTTTTTTCCCTACAAAGATAAGATTAACCGTTCTCAAATGTCAAAAGTTGTTTATAAGGCTAGTTGTTGGGACTGCCAGGATTTTTACATCGGCAAAACAAAACGTAGATTGCATGACAGGAAAACTGAACATTTTAAAGGGATCACTAGTGCCTGTCATGCATCTGCTATCGCAGACCACGTCACGTCAACTGGTCACAACTTAAAATGGGACCACTTCGAAATATTAGCAAAAGGTCGCTCTGATATCCACTGCAAGATAAAGGAGACTCTTCTAATTCAAGAACTCAAACCGACCCTAAACGATAATGTAAGCAGCGAAAAGCTTTACCTCTATTAGTTTGCATCTTTTGTATGCAAATATTTTTTGTGCTCAGCTTTTGTCATTGTTATTGTTACTTAGTTACTTATCTAAAATTTAAACTTAGTTGCTACTTGTATTACTAACGGTCACTTCTGAAGATGTATGTAGAAACATACGAAACGTCAAGTTAAAGTTAAATAATTTTGTTTTCCAACATGCGTTTTATTGTCATGTTTGTAACTGCAGTTTGTGTGCTATTTCTCATTATGGTAGCATATATTTCTATCATCTTTATCTATACTCTGTAAAAAAAATTGTTAGGGCATTACTTTGTTACATATGGTAAAAGACTTATTTTAGCATTTCTTTTTTAAATATACAAACTAATTTAAACTAGCTAAACCTTTTTTTTTCCATGGAGCCGTGTTCCTACGTACTTACAAACTCAAAATGAAGTAGGCTGGTTTGAATTGATCTTAATCAGACTGATATGGAGGTTAAAAGTCTGGGGGCACTAAACGCAATATTACTAAATGCACTGCCTCCCCTTACCCCTCTCCCCCCAAACAATGTTGAATTGTGTTCGCTATGTCAGCTTACAATTACTCCAAACCTTTTACTCTCCAGAAAAAAAAGAAATTCGTACGTGCACTGTTTTTTTTTTTTTAAAGGAAATCACCACAAACTATCAGTATAATTGACGTAAAGGTTACTATTAATGCAGAATTCGATAAAATATAATCTCTTTTGTCTATCTCTCCATAAAGGCGAAGGAAGCTGGTAAACAGTAAAATGACCACGCGACATTCCGCCAAATTAATCGGGTTTCAAATGGCGTGGTCGGTCAGCACAAAATATGGCGAATTAACAAATTGACGTCAGATTTTCATGCGTCTGTCCTGTTATTAACTACTTTGACAATGTTATGACGAAATTCATTGTCAATAACAGGACAGACGCATTAAAAGTTGGCATCAATTTGTTTTCTACGGTAACAAATTGTCACTGTTCGCTCTCGTTCGCTGACGCATCGCATAAATTATAAATTCATATGTCTGTCCGCTTATTGACAGTAAAAATTAGCCAATGAGCACGCGAGAATTTCTGCAGTTATCGTAAAAATAATATTTCGTCAAGATTTTAACCCAGACTCGGACACGAAAGAGCACGCGCTACACTATGCAAGTTAGCTACTTGTACGCGTCAGATTTTCCTTTTAAAATAAAAACTTCTGCAAACTCGACAAACAGGTAGAAAAAAATAAGAAACATCAAAAGCAGAAATTGTTTATGATTTAGCATTGTTATGAGAAACTCACAATTAAATTAGGTACTGTTTTCATCCTTGGAAAATTCACCTTTTCCAGGCCAAAATGCGGCAAAAGTTGCTGGTTCACATAACAGGGAGTTTCGTGTAATTTTTTTATAATTAGAAATCTAAGTTCGAGTGTAAGTAAGTGGAATCTCCTTGATTAAGAAAATAACACAAACAGCGGTGATCAGCATTGTATTGTAACGCATTTTAATATAGAACTTGACGTTTCGTATGTTAGCAAATAGGCCTTTCCCGATTGCGCTGAGCACCTTTTGAGCACTTTTTTTTGAGTTTGGAGCACTATTTGCGCCCAACGACGACGACTTCGCGCAACATGGCGTCCTTACTCAGGTTAATACCAAGCCTTGCAGCCTTTTGTTTACAGCGTGTATCTTTGATATTGAACATCCATGCTATGATCAATTGACACCTGTCAAAACAAGGTATCCGCTGACCAGTGTCACGTGATCATATCGCGGGCTGAGGTTTAGAGCTCATCGAGCACTTTTGTTCCTTTCAAAGTTGACCGTTGACCAGGCACTGGTTTTCGATTGGGTCACAGTGATTAGGACTGGGTTGTTCCGAAGACGATTAACGCTAACCCGAGAGACAGGGAGCCCTCACATCCGTTTAGAATATGAATAAAGATCAAATTAGCGTTATCGCGCGCTTTGTGGTCGCCATTTTGAATTTTTAATATGCGCGCGGTCTGCTAGTGCGAGGTCTGGAACCAAGATAACGGAAGTCTGGGACTCGCAAATTTCTCGGAGGATCCGATCACTCACCGAAAATAATAAAGTGACAAGTGTCACTTCATTAGATCTCCGAGCAGGCTCCGAGCGAGCGATTTCCGTAATCGGTAATTTGATCTTTTACTCATATTCTAAACGGATGTGAGGGCTCCCTGTGCCAGGATTTAGAGTTGATCGGAGTATGAATTTTTCTTCTATACAAATTTTTTTCACTACTTTTGAGTCATGGGTTGCTCTTACTACTGTAGTCCGACATAATTCGAAATCAAAACAGAAGGCCAATCTCTATACACGTTTCTCGAAAGACCCGGTAACTTAACGGGCCCGAAATTATATTTTGAAAAGTAAGGTGTGTTCTGACCTCTAATGAACAGTCCATTTTATTTCTCTACCAGATAACTTTACTAGTGTACGATTTTCAAACCTTTGAAACTCTCATCTGGAAGGGTAAACAAAACAGCCTAACGGGCCGGAAGCTTCGAGAAACGGGCCCCTGCCCCCGGGGACAATCAAATGTCTCTGCCTAAAATTGAAACTTGAAAGTTGGCTACAGTGTTGCACTGACAACGTTGTAATTCCAGTCGCAAGGACATAAACATGTAAGTGGTGTTCCGAAATTTAACAGGGCGTGTATGACGACAAAACAAACACTGAAATATGGTACTGCAATTGCTGCCGCAGCGAGTGAGCCTGAAGCGAACGAGCCAGGCAGCTCTCTAATCAGCAGAAGATTACAGTATAGGGGCTTGCAATCACTTTTTCTTACTAAAAGCAAGGAATTGTGGTTATGGGCGAATGGAAGATTTAGGATGCGCAGTGGTATGCTGCGAGGAATTGTGGTTATGCGCCAATGGATGCGCACTAAACCATGTGCTTCCTTGTCACTGTTACGGAAGGAAGAAGAAGGTGAGTTATTATGTGTATAACTTGCTCTTTTTTCACTTTTTGCTTTTATAGCTCTTTCTTTCGCGTGTTGCTGTTTTCTACGCTTCTGTTACGAAAATACCGTTTCGTAATGAACAAGTATGTCTAATTCTAAAATGGCTGTAATATCAAATTTTTATGAACGCTGAAATAGCCGGGAGAAAATTCTGGTGAAAAAAGGGCACTTGCACGCAATATCTATTCAATCCCACAAAGCACCCAACCCAATAACAATTTCAATTGATTTCCTATCATAACGATTCAAATATGTCTTGTGCAAATCAATTCTCTTGTGCAAATCAATCACTTCACTGCACGGGAAAATATATACTCAATAAATTGACCTCGCTACCAATGTGTGGCTTCATAGCTCAGTTGGTAGAGCATCGCACCGGTATCCCGGAGGTCACGGGTTCGACTCCCGTTGAAGCCCTGATTTTTTCAGGCTTCTTCTTTCCTATTGCTTAAATTGGAAAATTTACTGCGATGATCACTCTTCACATTCAATAGACCTCTTTAGCTAGGGCGGTTTGTTTTCCCATTGTAGAATTCGTGGTATTCTCTGGAGAATTTTTCTTTTGTCCATCTTAAAATTATTCATTCATATACACGGGACTATTTGAAAATTTGAAAGCAAGAATTCTCAAGAGTATCATCACGTGGTCTACAATGGGAAAACAAACCGCCCAAGCTAACGAGGTCTATTCTTCACTGTTCGGTTCATAGGGTAACTGTAAGCATACTTAAAGTGCCACTGCGACAAAATTTTTCGAATTCATTGTTTTTGCATTTTCTGAATCTTTAAGTGGTACTTACTCACCTGTCCGAGCCGTTTTGTCCAACAAGCGCGGGAATTTTTTTTTTCACATGGTTTTTCCCGAGAAGCTCATAAAAATATACGTACTCTTCCTATTCTTTGCATAGATTTCATAATACTTTTTTTATTATATGGAGGAGAGTGTTTTACTGGGAACTATACCACTGGTAGATTCCATACGCCACTTCATCCGAGACCCGAGTGGCGTATTTTCCGTATGTCACCTTTGTGAGTGTCGTATCGTTCAATGACGTCACCATTCCCGCCTTTTGCTTTTGTTGAATTGGTTTCTCGATGTAATAAAAAGAACATTACACGTTGGCGAGAAGATATGAATTTTATGTTCTCGTGGCAAGAACAATATCTTGCCACAATATCTTGCCATTCGAACATAAAATTCTTCTTGCCACCGTGTAATATCCTCTATATGTAATACTTAATATAATTGAAAATATGAAATAAATATTACTTGATTACGTACAAAACGATTCCTTTTTGTCAAGAGCCATCCAAATAGAAGAATTGAACGAAATTAAAAAAAAGTGTAGAAACCCTCCACGGGTTAACCAGTCCTACTCTCCTATTTTTTAAATCCAACAGAAACGTTTCACGCAGTGGCTTTAACTATATTTTACCGTTGATTTTAAAGGATCCAATTAAGTAGAAGTGTATTCCATTTTCTTTGGTAATGATGTTCTTAGCTGAAGCAGGATAATTTAACCATATCAAAGTCATATTGCTCCACTTTGACCGCCATTTTTTTTGGATGAAATCGAGTCTCCCGGAAGTCTTCTACTTCACCGGAAGTCAACTGGGTAACCGGAAACTGTTTTCGCATGGTCCGCATAGTTCTAAAAATAACTTTTTTGAAATTAAGATATCCCGGCCAACGCCCTGAGAGTCCCTCTCTGTCCTATTATGGCTCTTGTTTTTGTATGATTGGAGCATTCAATTCAAATGTAAATTAATCTAATCCTATAAGCTAATCATGACCTCAATGTTCATAATTTCAAAATTAATGGATAGCGCTTAAATAGAAATAGACTCTACTTTTTCTTATACTTCTTATTCGCAAATAATTATAGTCAAGCAATATTTCAAACCACGAGCCTTTCTTAAATACATGTTGTCAACAGTAACAATATCATTTATCTTAAAAAAAAAAAAACATTTAAAAACATTAGCTATCATTCAATAAAGCTGCTGCTACAATGTATGTGTATGGTTTTCACTTTCTTGTTAGCCATAGTCTACGTCGGAAACAATAAGTATTTCGTAGTAAAATAGCTTTCTTTTTAAAAAATTATTTCCATTGTCCTTTAGTTCAATTTAAAAAAAAATTGTCCAATATTTTAAAACATACAATGTGCATCCAATTGCTAAAAAATTGCACTTGAAGGCATAAAGATAGTTCTTTAAAGTATACAATCACAACCTCTGAATTGAAATATTTGTACCATTAAAACTGATTTACAGTGCTTTGCTTCCTATAAAAATTAACTTTGCACTGCAACTCGTCCTGCCCAAGAGGGACAGTTGTTTGGGAGCGGCCTCGTTGATAAGTTTTGACCTTCTACTCTTAAAACTTTTGCAGCTGTCCTTTTTTGCCTGCTGCTCATGCGTGCCTGATATGTGGAATCCAGGAGAGCCTTAATGGTCCTTACCTTTGATCTCTCCCATTGTAGTGGCTTTACGTGCCTTTTTGGTGGACCAGTTCTTGTTTCCTCTTGTTCTTCCTCACTTTCCTCGGAGGACATGATCTGCAGAATTCTTCATATCCTACTCCGCCTCATTCAATAATTGCTAATTACTAATTTTTAGAGTATATGGTAGCATATATTTCCATCATCTTTATCTATACTCTGTAAAAAAAATTGTTAGGGCATTACTTTGTTACATATGGTAAAAAGACTTATTTTAGCATTTCTTTTTTTAAATATACAAACTAATTTAAACTAGCTAAACCTTTTTTTTCCATGGAGCCGTGTTCCTACGTACATTACAAATTCAAAATGAAGTAGGCTGGTTTGAATTGATCTATAATCAGACTGATAATGGAGGTTAAAAGTCTTGGGTCACTAAACACAATATTACTAAAATGCACTGCCTCCCCTTCCCCCTCTCCCCCCAAACAATGTTGAATTGTGTTCGCTATGTCAGCTTACAATTACTCCAAACCTTTTACTCTCCAGAAAAAAAAGAAATTCGTACGTGCACTGTTTTTTTTTTTTTTAAGGAAATCACCACAAACTATCAGTATTAATTGACGTAAAGGTTACTATTAATGCAGAATTCGATAAAATATAATCTCTTTTGTCTATCTCTCCATAAAGGCGAAGGAAGCTGGTAAACAGTAAAATGACCACGCGACATTCCACCAAATTAATCGGGTTTCAAATGGCGTGGTCGGTCAGCACAAAATATGCCGAATTAACAAATTGACGTCAGATTTTCATGCGTCTGTCCTGTTATTAACTACTTTGACAATGTTATGGCGAAATTCATTGTCAATAACAGGACAGACGCATTAAAAGTTGGCATCAATTTGTTTTCTACGGTAACAAATTGTCACTGTTCGCTCTCGTTCGCTGACGCATCGCATAAATTATAAATTCATATGTCTGTCCGCTTATTGACAGTAAAAATTAGCCAATGAGCACGCGAGAATTTCTGCAGTTATCGTAAAAATAATATTTCGTCAAGATTTTAACCCAGACTCGGACACGAAAGAGCACGCGCTACACTATGCAAGTTAGCTACTTGTACGCGTCAGATTTTCCTTTTAAAATTAAAACTTCTGCAAACTCGACAAACAGGTAGAAAAAAATAAGAAACATCAAAAGCAGAAATTGTTTATGATTTAGCATTGTTATGAGAAACTCACAAATTAAATTAGGTACTGTTTTCATCCTTGGAAAATTCACCTTTTCCAGGCCAAAAATGCGGCAAAAAGTTGCTGGTTCACATAACAGGGAGTTTCGTGTAATTTTTTTATAATTAGAAATCTAAGTTCGAGTGTAAGTAAGTGGAATCTCCTTGATTAAGAAAATAACACAAACAGCGGTGATCAGCATTGTATTGTAACGCATTTTAATATAGAACTTGACGTTTCGTATGTTAGCAAATAGGCCTTTCCCGATTGCGCTGAGCACCTTTTGAGCACTTTTTTTTGAGTTTGGAGCACTATTTTGCGCCCAACGACGACGACTTCGCGCAACATGGCGTCCTTACTCAGGTTAATACCAAGCCTTGCAGCCTTTTGTTTACAGCGTGTATCTTTGATATTGAACATCCATGCTATGATCAATTGACACCTGTCAAAACAAGGTATCCGCTGACCAGTGTCACGTGATCATATCGCGGGCTGAGGTTTAGAGCTCATCGAGCACTTTTGTTCCTTTCAAAGTTGACCGTTGACCAGGCACTGGTTTTCGATTGGGTCACAGTGATTAGGACTGGGTTGTTCCGAAGACGATTAACGCTAACCCGAGAGACAGGGAGCCCTCACATCCGTTTAGAATATGAATAAAGATCAAATTAGCGTTATCGCGCGCTTTGTGGTCGCCATTTTGAATTTTTAATATGCGCGCGGTCTGCTAGTGCGAGGTCTGGAACCAAGATAACGGAAGTCTGGGACTCGCAAATTTCTCGGAGGATCCGATCACTCACCGAAAATAATAAAGTGACAAGTGTCACTTCATTAGATCTCCGAGCAGGCTCCGAGCGAGCGATTTCCGTAATCGGTAATTTGATCTTTTACTCATATTCTAAACGGATGTGAGGGCTCCCTGTGCCAGGATTTAGAGTTGATC
>JAHPZR010052160.1:32500-36832 GCA_019787425.1 Platygyra sinensis
GCCGAGTTTGCCTGTGTCACTGATTGAGAAACATAATCTCTCAACGATCACAATACAGCATTTTAAGAATAAAAACAGAAATGCTTACTTAATATTAAACTGCCTCAACACGGGTGCCAGCGACTCTGTTAGTCCGCCCAGAGCAAACTTTGACGCACAGTAGATGTCATTAAATGGACCGCCTATTTCTCCAGCCATACTGCTCACATTCACAATGTAGCCACCCTGCCTCGCTTTCATGCCAGGGAGAACGGCCTGGATCAGTCGAACGACGCCGAAAAAAGTTCACTTCGAATACTTGCTTGACTTGTTCCATAGTCATGCATTCCAGGATCGTAAAGCAGCCGAGGCCAGCGTTGTTAACTAAATATGAACAAAAAACAACAAATATAAAATGCCGACAGCATGCAGGTAATTTGGAAAACATATTAAAAGGAGATAGGAAATTTGGAAAATAATGAAACTTTTTCATGGAGAATCGACACTCGTACGAGGCAGAGTCGTGCTATCGATTATTTAAGGACGTTCGCGCCCATTGGTACTGCGCATCTCTAGTGCGCACGCTATTCATTAGGCACGCGCGTGCCACGTCATTAAATATTTATTTCAAGCGCGCGCACCGAGTCGAAACTCGGCAAAATATAGAGCTGATGACCTTTGCGATAACTTGGTGTGCGAATATTTTTGTTCGATGCTCGCTGACCCCCACTCTTTTTTTTTTTGCAGATCACTTTGTTTAGCTGATTCTTTCCATTATACTGAAAAACCAAAAACAATGTACGTGGGAAGTTTTAGTTATTTCTCATATACCGTTTGAAATAGGGTCGAATTGGTACATGGAAAACAGGTGTGCGTAACTTAGAAGTTGCCTTTTTAAGGCCAATTCTACCTGATTTAATGACATATGTAGCAAAGGTCTATCAAATAGATCTATATATGCTGTGTTAAACACACATAGCTTAGATACGATTCTTCAACTTGAATATATATAACGATAGTAATGAATCCGGCCAGAATCGCCGCGAGTAACTGGAAATCCTAGAAATGCTATGGTCTGTGCTACGCATTATCTTCAAAACGAGTTCGGTGACCCCCGATTTTTTTAGGTTTTTAATTTAATCTTATCATTTTCTACCTGCAGTCAAAGGTTTAAACAAATCTGTACGTGGGAAGTTTTGGGCGCGAACGTCCTTAAGGCAACGTTGATGATCTATATTAGAACAAAAGAATGAATTGGCCAAGTCATTGGCGTATATTGCGTCCTAATGATACTAAACAAAGAAATCCGGCATCCGAAAAAATCTTTTGTTTGCAAGAATCGAAACATTCTGGGAATTTGAACGACTATGTTCGATTGAAAGATTTTGACTTTTGCAAAGACGAAGGGAGGGCGAAACACTTTGCCTAGATTCAATGGCATTCAGCATTACAAACTATTACTAATTGTAATTAAAATTTATTTAAAATACGATAATCACGGTTGTACATCTCTTCCTTATAGCTTATTATTTGTTGGTAGTTTTTTATTTCGAGGTTTTCTTTAGTTTTACAATAATTCTAAGGCGAAAAATAATAACTTTTAGATATCATGAGAACCTCCCTTATTATAGGGAATCCATGCTGACTTCTTTGTTTACATTTTGCTCATTTGCATACGCCTGCGCGCAAAGAAAACTTGTTAGAAATGTATTGACTCCAGGCAGCTAAAGAGCTTAGTGAAACTTAAGATATGGTTAAAGTTTCATCCAGTACTTTGTGTGTAATATTCAAAAAGACATTGTCTTTCAAAAACTGCAAAAATTCTGGCTGGCAAAAGCGCTAATGAGCTCATACATTCTTTGTAAAATTTGGAGTTTTTAAACCCGTGTTGCACAAAAAGTATTTAGTACATCAGGCTCCAGCATTCACTGGCAGAGTTAATCGTACAATGGCCTTTCCGAATATTCAGAACTGGTTTATCTGTATGCTAATGAGGCAAATGTTGTAAACAAGCTGCCTGATGTCACGACATTTGACGTGCAATATTTAAGGAGGCCTGATCCCTCTAGCTAACAGTGCTGCACAAACGATATTACATTCATCCATATAGAACTTATATTCTCTTCTTTCATGCGGTGCTATTTATACATCAGTGCTACCCAGGAGGTTTTTACGTGCATGTGTATAGGTCTAAATACAATATCAATAGAGTGTGACTGTATGCAAAATTATATCGTGCAGCCCTTTTGTGTTGCTCAAATTGCATTGAAATTTTCATAAAGCTTGATCACAAGACACGAGTTACTTACTAAGATCATCGATCTTTCCTTCTTGTGCAATGATTTCTTCAACGGCACTTTTGACGGAGTCGTCAGAGCTCACATCCATCCGTTTTATAATCAATGTCTTCCCAAGTGTTTCATTTGCTTCGTCTTCCAATGCCTTCTTTTTATCCAGATTTCTCATTGTAGCATACACCTTGAAGCGTTTCTCAGGATCTTTTGCTAAAAGCACAGCGGTGTAAAGGCCGATTCCACTTGAACAGCCTGAAATTAAAACGATCCTTGGGGATGCCATTGTTAACGATTTGACTTGTCCGTTTTAAAACCACAAAGAGATCGAGAAAATTAATTAAAATGTCTTTAGGACTGGCGTTTTTCTTTGCTGAAAAGCTGACTAATGATCACGTGTCCTTGCATAAATTTATGTGTCCCGCGAGAGATGGAAGATCAAATGTTACCCGCGCGAGATACCCTAGGGATACCTTGCGGGATATCTTGGTTGAGTATGATCAAAGTCCCGTGACGCTAAAAGAATCACGTGCACTAGCGAGGATGGTGTGGGTTTAATTTCCGCTCAATACGTAATTGTCGATAGAAGAGATATAAAAACTTTCGATGGATATTTTTTTGATAACTTTAAGAGTATATGGAAGTATATATATATCTATAAAAAAACTCTTAGGGCTTTACTCTCTTACGTATGATAAAATTACAACACTTATTTTAGCATTTTTTAAACTGAACTAAACCTTTTTTCCAAGGAATTGGTGGTTTTCACGTCACGTAAGTTAAGCTTAATTATCACGCAAGTGAAAAATAAAATCGCTTACCATTTAATAAATTGGGTCAGGATATTGAAATATCGTAGAAGAGTAATAAGAAAACATCGTGACAAATTTTCGGGGCTGTACGATATTCCGAACACGAGTTATTATTATTATTGTGTTTAGTATGGAGACGATGCCATGTTGGAACCCCTCTAAGGGATTCCAACATGGCGGTCGGAGCCCAGTGGAAACATCTGGAGTTTACTTTGGCTCTCTCAGAACGTTTGTTCTCTCTGTTAAACTTGAAAACATTCGCATACGCACTTCTCTCACCAAGAACTCGAAGACATAAGGCGAATCGATATTTTCGTGCACGTAACATGTTACCCACAAACTGAATGCCGATGTTTACCATTGTGGAAAACTCAGTGTTCTATTTTGAAAACAAAGTAGTCTACGTACCCAGCTAAAGACAGGCCAGGAGATATTTGTTTAAGGTGATTCCTCAGAAATGAAAGTTGCCGATGAAATGTTTTGAAACTCTCCCTGAATGTTCTCTACCAAGCACTGTTTCGAAAAATAAAATAAGAACGATAGGTCACCATTCTCGTTTAAGAGATGTGATGAGCTAATCTTACCCATTTATGCCTGTACTCGTGCTAATCACGCGCGTTATTCATCGGTCCAAGTTACATTTTGCGTAGCTGAAAACAAAGTTTATAAAAGTAATACTTGGGAAAAAACTTGACAGGGAGAAGTGTCGAGCATATAGAAAAATATCATATAAAATTTGAGGAAACATCACACCATTTAGAACGACGTGGACGTAAAGCGTTCGTAGAATCGTTATTTTCTCCGTCATAATTTGCCTCACAGAGTAACGGTTTTGTGCACTCTTTCACCTATATCTTTTTTTAATTCCGATAAAATTTTTTAGTTTGTTTCAAATTAAGGAGGATAGCATGTACTTTATTATTATCATGCCACAAAATTGCCCTCACGAGCGACACATTTGCTCAAGTTTCTTTATTTGATAGCTAAACAGTAAAAATGAACGTGATTTGCTTATTATGTTGAAGAGAAACAACATATAATTAAAGTTTGTAGCTCGGAGAATAAACACACGAACAAAAAAAGCTCGAAAGAGTCATCCAGCAGAAACGTGACAACAACATCACGAACTCCATGACTCGTCTATTGTTAGCCTTCCTACTGTATATTATAGAAGTAAAAGTGAAACTTACTCGGCCATTGAAAGCTTGGACCTTCAACAATCTTGTCCGAAGAATGTTTTCGAATATCCC
>JAHPZR010052161.1:0-12500 GCA_019787425.1 Platygyra sinensis
ACTAAGCGCCTTTGGGATTATATGAGTGTCAAAAGTATACGAGTTACGGGACAAAATCTGCGGTGAAAAGAACGCTTACCTGCTCAGAGGAGCAATCCAGTTACTTGTTCATACGAGAAACGGGAAGCTTCTGTCAAGGTGCAATTTTATGGAAGTATTTATAAGGGCCAAGGCAATACAATGAGAAACAAAACTATGTAATGACATCCTGTTTATTTCCATTCCACAAGTCGATCATTAGAGACCCTTCTTTTTCTATTGGTCCTTCTTGCCATAAAGATACGTTACACTTGACCCTTTGAGTTAAGACTTCCTTAATTGTTTCCGTATAAGCTCCTCTTTGCCAAGATCATCTGCTCTCAAGCTAAATACAACAAGAAAAGGTCACTGGCGTAGCATTATTGGCGGTGTTCCACATGTACATTTCTGGCGCCCCCCTGCTCCTTTTTGGACGTGTAATCTGAGCCAGCTTCCAAGCTTCGCCGAAGAAATTTAAAAATGCAGCTTTATTTCTACGGTTATGCCCAGCGTCCACACGAATCCGTAACGAAAACGGAGCTTTTCGAAAACGAGCTCAAAACGTACGGGAAGGACTTGAAAGCGCCGGCCTTTCATTTTCATGTGGCGTCCTACGCGGAAGATCTTTGAACTCGTCACGCAATGATAGATTACTTGCGTGACGATCCCAAAATGCGGAGAAACCAAACACTGGTTTTCCCGCCTATTGATTGAAAAGGATTCAACTCAATGAAGCTTCTTTTAGAGGCTTTCAGAATCTGACCAACTGAAGCCATACAGATCTGACAAGCGCATTTTACGGAGACTCCGAGTATAGGAGCAGTTGCAAAAATTTTGCGAGCACCAGCAAGGGAACCTCATCTCCTTTTTGAAACAATACGAGTAAAGGCCAAATTTTGCCAGCACTTTCAAATTGAATGGGATAATTTAATACCTCTAATCATGTGTTTCCGCTGCCTGAATTTTTCTCAAAAACAAATCCTACTTGAAATAACCGATGACAAGAGAAAGATCATGGTCTCTTGCTGATGACCGTTGCGTTTTTAAATTCCTCCGGCATAGCGTGGACGAAAACACATTTGATTCGTTTTCAGAGTGAAACCTCCGCTTTCAAATTCCTCCGGAGTAGCGTGTTGGGGGCCTTAGATGCATTTTCATTTTCCACGAAAACGCGCGTGGTACATGTAATATAATCCGCGGAAGAACTGGGTGCCATGAGAGTATCCAGTAAGGGATAACCCCTCTTGCCTTATCTCTGATCGCGTCACAAAAGAAAAAAAAAAATAATAATAATAAATAACAATTAAAGTCACTAGGGGATTAAAATTAAGAACCAACTTCCTCTTTACGGATTTTTGGCGTCAAAACAAACAAACAGTCTTCCTGTACTCCAACGCAGTTTAAACCTGGGTCAATGGAACTTCACTTAGCAAGAAAAAGAAAAACATTTAATCCCCACTGGTTGTTTTAATGAAGTCAAGAATTTTTGAAAGAAAAGAGATAATTCACAATACAATTTCGCGCAGTGGAACCTAAAAGATCGACTCAGGCTTAGGAAGTAAGATTTCAAACTGAAATTGCCAAGCATTTTAACATTTGGTTATCTGAAACCAGAGAATCATCTAGGACGGCAAAACTCTATTCTAAAGTTCTATTTATATTAACAGGATATATTTCGTTTTGGCCAAAACTCTGCTCTCATACAAGGAAACTACGATACAAAAGGGTCTGTATGCGGCGATATCCCACTAAAATTACAATATCCAATAAGGCGTGTTCAACGGGAACTGTTTGGCGGCCAAACATCATCAAACATTTTTTGGCGACCAAACATTCTGATGTTGAAGTAAGTGGCTAAACGGGTAAAAAAAAAATGTATGATCAAAAACAAGTCAAACTCCTTAAGCAAAGAACTATGGATCAAAATTTACCCAGTATGGCGGAATGTGAGAGTTCGCACAAAGAAGAGTATTGCCGCTATAATCCTTCTTGAAATATTATAGCAGGATGGAAAAAGAGAAAATAGACGAGGGAAGACTAGCGGCTGGATAAGAAGGAGAGAAGTGAAAGGATATACTTCAATAACATCGCAGAGGAACTGATGATCGAAGATACTCTAAGGGCGCGTTCGTCTGGGATATTCCGGAATAAGAATATATTCCGGAATATATTCCGGCTATTCTGCTCCTGGGAGCAGAATAACCGGAATGGGAATCCAGGTATTCCGGAATGAGAATAGCTCCCAAACAAACGCTTACTCGCATTATTCCAGTTATTCTTATTCCGGATTGATCCCAAACGAACGCGCCCTAAATTACATTTCTGGCATCACTCTCACTGTATCTTGAAATTTAAGCAGCGTTGACACCGCCTTAGAGAAAAATTGAAGTATACATACATACATACATACATACATATACATACTTTTATTTGGTAAAGCAGGTTAAGTTATAATGGCAGCACAAGGCTGATGTGGACCTGCATCTAAAATAAGTTAAATAAAAGTAAGATGATATAAAATATATAAATAAATAAAGTCAAGTTAAAAATATACATAATGATCGTGTTTATAAGCTATCATAGGAGCTCTAAATGAGAAATTTTTACGACTAGGGTTACCGACCATACTAATGCCCGAAAACGGAGCTTTTTGAAAACGCTCTAAAACCGTACCCCAAGGACTGATTTAAAAACGCCGGATTTCAGTGTTTTCTTGTTGACGGAAAACATTTTGAAAAGAGCGCATTTTGAAATCGATTGCGTCACGATAATCACGTGATTTCCCTTCTCGAGTTTTCCTCAAACACAAATCCAAAATGAAAGATAGCTGTTACGTTTTGAATTTTCTCTAACAAGGTGTGGATCTGAGGTCGGATTCCTGTATATAGATAAATGAAAACATTTGCGATGCGTTGAAAGCTAGTGGGAGAATCAATTTGAGCCACGGTTTTATCGGATGACATTCCAGTTTGTTCGGTGACCCACTTCCTTTGCCGGAGGCTTCAATTCAGAGTGTGATTTGTTTCTGATACGTAGAAATCCAAATGGTTCACAAACTGTACGGACATTGTTTTTTCTACAGTTAGGTCTACCGTCCACACTAATCCATCATGAAAACGGAACATGAAAATGAACGTGTAGAGGGAATACATTTCCACATGAAGCGTTTTACAGGAAGCCTCGTTTTGACACAGAGGCAAAAGGCAGCTCAAAAACTCGGGTATTTCAAGTTTCTCTTTATTTAGAACTCAAGCCTGTTTCCATTTGCTATCACCTATTTGGAACTTCCGCCATTCGAACTATTTATAATTTACCCTGAGAGTTTGAATTGTAATTCCACCTTGAGTTTCAGGTATTTGTCTTGACAGAAGCCGCAACGAGTTTTCCTCCCGAATTTTAACCCATGGTATTTTCTAACTAGGTCACACATTTGCCTTGAACCGAATAGCTTTTGTAATAACTTTATGCCGGAAGATATTCCGATATCAGTTTCTCTTCGAATGTTTCCGAAACGTCTTCCTGTCTGCACAACACACTATACACCCCTACCCACCATCTCCCCCACCCCTCCCCCCTTACCCAATCCTTCCAGAATCCATGCATAGTTTTCACTCCTTTCCGAAATATGCCAATCTTAAACTATTGTTCAAGATTGCATGTTCTCGATTGAACAGTAATAGCTGCGATAAAAGTAACATACCAATGCGGTATTAGCTCTCATTTTTCTTATCGAGCATCAAAGTACCACATCTATTCACTTACCTTTCTGAAACAGGATGGGAAATTCGGAATATACACGCTCCAAGGTTCAGCCATGGGGAATTACTAAAGTGCTGATTGATATATTGCCCTATAGTGACCTTTCGTGCTACAACAGCACGTATCATTAACCAACATGTGATCAAAACCTTTTTTCTCCACTCGAGAAGAGAAGGAGTTAAGAAAGGCTGAGCCTTTTTTTTCAATAACAGAGCATGACACATGTAATGACTGTATCTTTCGAGGAAAAAAAACAATGAAGTTGTACTTGGCAAAAAGAAGCTAATCTACCTGTTGAGATAAATTATGTTATTAGATAAAACGTGCTCTTCACTTTCTATGTCAGCAAGAACTTGTCAAGAGGAGGAGCGAAGGAAGGCTGAGTCAAGATGACGGGCGTAATGTATCTTTTGGTCAGCAATTAAAATGGAGACAGGATATGATTATGATTAATTTTAATACTTGTTAAAATAGATAAAACATTATTCGATCTTAAAGAGAACATAAAATTGCACTTATAAAAGCAACCGTCGTGTTAAGTTCTCATTATGAGAACAACTCTCGAGAGAGAGTGAGTTCTTAGCCGGAGCAGGTGAGTGTTTATCCCACAGTACTTTGTTTTGTTTCGTGATTCCTACGTTTTCATACTGATTTAATTTCAAAAAAAGTCATTAGTTTTCTTTACTTTCCAGGTTTTATGGTTAACTTCGCTGAATGCGTAACATTCGTTTACAATTCAGTTCTCTGCTACTGTGAATCATAAAACGAATTGACTAAATTATACCCTCACAATATTAATTCCGTTAATTATGTTGTTTCTGGCAGAGAACCTTTGTTGTCGTAATCCCAATGGCGTACTTTTCCCTCGTCATATTTATCTTGCTAAGCGCTACATATGGCAGCCGTATTCATGAAAAAGACAAACAAAAAGAAAGATCTGAGAAGGTATGTTTTCTTTGCTGATACAACATGTTATTTAAACACAAAATAGTCTAAAATACTTCGTGTAACACCTTTGATTTTGACCTTCTTGCAAAAAAAAAAAAAGAATAACTGAATAAATTGGCATTTTATAGGTAATGAATTTTACTCTGACTGTTCACATCAGCGAAGCTGGTGACGAATACAGTGAGAAGATCAACGTGGACCCAAACAAGCGAACAGAGTTGTTTCAAGTTCCCGCTCACCCTGGAGTGGATCGCAGTGACACGTTTCATGATTTCAAACAAGTAAGCTCTCAGACCTTGTTTTCCCTCTAACCACAGCTTATATATTTAACCCCAAATTTCCTGTAAAAGAAGCACGAGTTTTATAACAACAAACAGGAAGTCGTAACGAATTTAGTAATTACTGAATTCAACGGTGGTCTTGGCTCGTTTTCAAGTCACCCTCATGTTTTTAAATACTGATGTGCTTCAAGTTTCACTTTAGTGAGAAACAGGGGGACCTGTGCGATTATTTTCTCTCGAGCACTTTGTCCCCAACCCCTTCATCCCACAAACTTGTCTCTGTGTAATTTTGCTCTTCTTGAGTTGGCCATTAATTGATCAAAAATAAGACACAAACAGCAGTGATAAACATATTCAACTTGCAAATAAGTTTTTTGCTCTAGACAAACTGCTGTCACAGCAATATTAAATTTACCATTGAATTGGAATAGAGCAATGCAATTCTGTTTTTGGACATTCTTGTCACACAATCATGATTTCAAAGAAGTTCAAGCTCTCAGACTAAATCATTTGTTTTCCCTTTAAACACCGCTTATATAAAGAAACGCTCCTTGTAGCAACAACAAACAGGACGTCGTGGGGAATTTAGTGATGACTGAATTCGAAGATGGTCTTGGCTCGTTTTCAAGTCGCGATTACGTTTTTAAATATATACTTTAAGTTTCAATTTAGTGCGAAGCAGTGAGAAGCAATAACTACAATGTCTTCATTACAGGATATATTTATAATTAACTTAACCTTGATCGATTTATAATTAAAGGTTAACGCACTCATCGAGTGAGTTATCGGGATTTAGCTGCCACGAGTTCACTAACAATGAAGGAGAAATTCCATTACCGCACGAGTGCGGTATTGAAAATTTCGAGTTCATTGTTAGTGAACGACTCCCGAGTTCAGGTAAATCCCGATAATTCACTCGCTGAGTGCGTTAACATAGTTATTATTCAAATTGAATATACCGAAAAAAAAAAAAGAAAACTCGTCAAAGGTTGGCTCAGCCGAAGCCATGGTGTAATGACAGTAGTGTATTGAATTTACACTATGGCTATTACACCACGAGAATGACGTCAAGGGGTTGTTTCGTCACAACCCAGTATCACGTGGTGCAAATCAACCGATTAGACAATAGGTATTCGTACAGTGTATGAAAGTTAAATAATAACAGCTTATATGATCATTCTTTTTATATTTGTATTCTTTTTCTTGTAAAGGCCTCTTGGTGCTAATTTATTTATTTATTTGTTAACAAAATCGTTACCACAGAATTTGACCATGTTACGATTTCCGGACGACAAGGTTTGCTATGTCTTCCCTCTTCCAAACAAGCAGTCGACGCCTGAGAAACTGATACGAGATCTTAAGGAGGCCAAGCGGGTGAGGACGTTCAATGATTTCCATAACGTTCTGCTGCAAAACTAAGCTAGAAACTGCCTTCAGTTCCTCACTCTTTTTTGCTACTTCTGGCATTAAGCATAAAACGTGCAGGATTAATCTATGACTTATAATTATTATTATAATAATTATTTGTATTATATGGCTAGTGTTTTTTTGCCGATATAACGCGCACTCTGATTGGCTAAATGCAGCTTGACGCTAGGGCATTATTCTCCCGTAATACCCACGGGCCGATTACGGATTATGCAAATTAGGTGGGAAGGAAAAAACATGAAAGGTTAAATCCAAAGCTAGACCACATTTGCTTTATTTACATTGAAAATCGTTGTGATACAAGACGATGAGTGACGATTAACATTCAGAGAGTTAAGAGCGTGTCCGTGTAAGAGCCGACCACTCAAATTTTCGTGGAAAATGGATCGCCTCCATTTTTTCTACACAAGTCAAACAACATATGCAATGAACGAAAATGCCCTTTATTTCGATAGATTCGCTTTTTAAAATTTTTTGAGGAATTTTTTTGTAGGCACCCCGAAAACCACAAAAACCGGAAATTGAAACCCCAAAAATTGGGGGTTACGTTATGCTTGCTCAAACTTCGCACATTCAATGAAACAACCTAATTCTTTCAGAATTACTGCATAATTCTTTCTTCTTTCCACACAACTAAAAACTATCTGCTTATCTTAAACGCAAGCCATGTTATGACGTCTTAACGTGATCCTCTTAAAGACGTCTTTGCCATCTTTGCTGATATAGCCTCCAAACAAACAGATTTTTTTCAAAAGTGGGACTTCTTCATGAATGATGACTGTTATCAGCGTAATGCACTAAGCCTAAGCTACAATTATCTGTATTAAAAGTTGTGGGCACTCATAATTTTGATACGCCAAAAATTCGACAAAGTAGCGGAAATTTCAACAATTTGTGTGGAAATGACGAATCTCATCCGTTGACTAAAATGCAGTTTTGAGTTTCTCAGCGAACTTTTTGACATCTCCTGATTAGATTTATTGAGTTTTAACGCTTGGAGAACTCCATGAGACTTATTTTACGGGAAATCTCCCAAGCCTTGCTTTGAATTCTGCTGCGGTACTGACCACTACTGATCCGGCGTCACCGGCCGTTCCGTCACGCATCACGCATTCTTAGTTGAAGCAGGGGTTGATTTAAAATCTCATATTCCCAGAGAAATGGGCAGCCTTGTTAGATTATATTATACGTTTTCAACACCTTGTCTTTTCATTACATGTATCTTGGTTGTTATAAGCATGCTCTAATTTTGGTTGTGATATAGCTAAGGCCGGTAGTGTAAACACTTGCGGTCAATGTCAACATCATTTGTTCACTACTCACATTTGACATTTCTTTAGTGAGTTTCTTTTCATGAATTTCAATTACTAATAAATTAGTTGAGCCTATTGAGGTATTTTAGTGCAAGGCGATATGATTTTTCTTAGTGCAAGGACGCTTTTAAACTGATCTGTTTGGCGAAGGGAGAGGGGAAAAAAGTGAAAACCACAACTGAGAAAGTTCCCGGAAGTATGTTCACCTGCGCTTACATGCCGAATTACAATGTTTATCTGCACGAAAAGATGATGGTGCTAAAATTGCAAAATCGTAGCTAACTTTACATGAAATTGCTTCATAACCTGACTGTTGGCACGATTGCAATCCCCCCCGGCAAATCAAATTAAGTTAAGGGGGGATTCTACCTGATTAGGAGTGAAATTTGAAGTAGTTTTAAAAGGGTATTGATAAGATTAAAATGGGTTGGGAACACTACCAGACAGTTGACCCCCTCAAAAAAGAGCGCCAGGTTGGTAGGGGACTGTTTGGTGTCCGTCTATTAATTCTTCTCTTTAAATTTCAATTTTCAAAATCCATCAAATCTTCAACATTTCATATTTTCCTCAATTTAATCTATCTTTCAAGAAAAAATATCTCTTTCACAAAATGCCCAAAAATCACCCAAAAATTTACAAAACCCGCAAAACATTGGTAAATGTTCTGAGTGGAGGAATTTGGCGTTGCTTGAAACGTGAACGAGATATTGGCACAAAGGCCACGCTGAGCAATGTCAAAAGAGCCTTCAGGTAAAATCTCGCAATAATAGTTTTCGAAAGGGACGGACCATTAGAAATGTGATGAGGGGGGAGTGTGGGGAGAAAATATTCATGCCAGGGAGGATGACTGAAAAAAATGCGCAAAGACGAAGGGAAAAAAAATTCCAGCAGAGTGATGAATTACATTGTCGGGCTTACAAACTGTACCCACCTAACTCAAGTACTTTAAGGCCTGGGTCAAAGGCTTTCACTGGTGAAAATAACCTATTGATTATATTTCAAAAGGTATAAATGCCAATGGAACCAAATTTAGCACACAGTTAGATTTTAACGTCCTGAAAATTTCAAAGTAGAATTGGTACTTCTGGCAGGTCACGTGACATGTCACGTGAGGATAAGCGGAAAATAGCCGTCATTTGAAGAATTGGTAGCGGTTTTTAGTAATATCATCCAGCAAACGCGCGTTTTAGATGCAGGGCAATTATTTTCATCCTCTCACGTTTGGAATGAACGTCCCTCTTTTCGCAGCAAAATATTATAGGGTGAAAGGTGGTTTTTTTTAAACAAAATTCGACTTTTGATTATTTATATCTGCTAAAAATGAGCCGCAGGCGAGTGTTTTCTACATTTCTCGAGTGTTCTCGAATGACCGGAGTGTTTTATCACAGTGTAATACACGGCTTAGGCTTCTTTATTTGCTTTAAAATATAGATATTACGCGCGCAAAACAATATAACACGCCTTTTCTATGTTTTATACTCTGATAAAACATGGGTTTTTGACCAATCAGAGCGCGCGCATTATCATTGTTCAAGTCCAAACGATACATTTTTTAAATGTTTCGGCTGAAAATCGTGGGAAACGCACCAAAAATTGCTTCAATTTTGCAAAATGTTTTCGGGGGCATGAAACCCCCAGAACCCCTAGTGGTGTGGGTCTTGTGGCCCCACATTTGCTACTGGAAGGTCACTCGCACAACCCTAGCTTAAACCTTGAATCACTGCATGTTAAGAATGACTTTTATTACCAGAGTAATGAAGCAAAAAAATTGATATTTTCCTAAACATCAAACCAAAAAGGCAATGCCGCGAGCCCCGTTTTAGACAATAGCACGTGGATGTCCGCCTGATACTTAGTTATATTTCTCCTTGTAAAACTTTGACAGGAAAGCAAAACGACCGTGTGAAAGTTAAAAAATATTTTAAAATTATTAAAAGTAGTGCACAGTAATTTTCGGGAGTTGTTTTAACTCAAAAATGGAGTTAAAATTCTAGGTCCAAAATAACTCCTTTTTTGGAGTACTTTTAACTCCTAAATTATACTCCCAAATTGGAGTTAAATTGACTCTAATTTTGGGGTTAAAGTAACTCTTGTTGTGGAGTATTTTTTACTCCTAGTGGAGTTATTATAACTCTGAAATGGAGTTAAAATTTTAGGTCCAAAATAACTCCTTTTTCGGAGTATACTTAGTTATATTTCCCCTTGTAAAACTTTGACAGGAAAGCAAAACGACCGTGTGAAAGTTAAAAAATATTTTAAAATTATTAAAAGTAGTGCATGGATTTAGCTGTGCAATGCTCTGCTAGCTTCCAGGGCAATCGTTTGCGAATTGCCCAAAACTGCGTGTCCGGGTTATTCAGGTGTCAAAATTGGTTTCTCTAAGAATATTATGAAGAGGAAACTCTGTCTTAATGTAGTATGCCCTATAATTTTTTAAAAATTGGCAAGACTGGGATGCCATACTTTTATGAGTCTGATACGAATACTTGTCTTGGTGAGACTTCGCACACAGTATCATGTTACTCGATTTACTCGGCATCAAATCAAGCGGTGTCTTAGGCAAATTTGTTGGTTAATTAGAAGCATCGGAAAGGCACGGTTTCCGTAAAAAGGTCCATTTCGGATATCAGTTAGGGTACAAATCTCTCTATGAGCTCTCCTGATTTATTAGCAACTTTAATTATTAGCGGAAAAGAGTCTCCCGAACAGTCAAATGTGAGTTAGCGAACGATTGTTGTTGACATTGACCCCAACTGTTTACACTACCGGCTTAAGCGATGACTCAACTAAAATTAATATTACAGAAATCTTATAAAAAGAAACAAGAAAATGAAAGGAAAAGGTGTTGAAAAGGTATGAAATAATCATAAAAGGCTGCTCATTTCTATGAGGATAAGACATTTAAATCAACGCCTTCTTCAACCAAGAATGCGTGATGCGTGACGGAACGGTCGTGATGACGATCGGTAGTGGTCAGTCAAAAGAAACGTGAGGCTCGAGAGATTTCTCGATTTTTTGGCGTAAAATAAGTCTCATCGAGTTCTCCAAGCGTTAAAACTCAATAAATCTAATCACGTAATGTCAAAAAGTTCGCTGAGAAACTCAAAACTGCATTTTGGTCAACGGATGAGATTCGTCATTTCCACACAAATTGTTGAACTTTCCGCTACTTTGTCGAATTTTTTGCGTGTCAAAATTATGAGTGCCCACAACTTTTAATACAGATATTTGTAGCTTAGGCCTAGTACATTACGCTGATAACAGTCATCATTCATGAAGAAGTCCCACTTTTGGAAAAAATCTGTTTGTTCGGAGGCTATATCAGCAAAGATGGCAAAGACGTCTTTAAGAGGATCACGTTAAGACGTCATAACATGGCTTGCGTTTAAGATAAGCAGATAGTTTTTAGTTGTGTGGAAAGAAGAAAGAATTATGCAGTAATTCTGAAAGAATTAGGTCGTTCCATCAAATGTGCAAAGTTTGAGCAAGCATAACGTAACCCCCAATTTTTTGGGGTTTCAATTTCCGGTTTTTTGTGGTTTTCGGGGTGCCTACAAAAAAAATTCCTAAAAAAATTAAAAAAGCGAATCTATCAAAATAAAGGGCATTTTCGTTCATTGCACATGTTGTTTGACTTGTGTAGAAAAAACGAAGGCAATCCATTTTCCACGAAAATTTGAGTGGTCGGTTCTTACACGGACACGCTCTTAATCATATTACTATTTTAAGGACTCAAAAATGAAGATACATCGGCAAATTACGAACGAGTTTGAAATGTTCAAAGAGCAAAACCACGAAAGAAAAGGAAAACTGCCAGTGATGTGAAAACATTTTAGCGATATTTGTCGTTAACAAACAAAGGAAGCATAGTAGAAGTTTTGGACTTACCGGCTGCCGTCCTTGACCACTTATTGACAAAGTTGTTTTATAGATATCGGAAAACGGATGGCGACGATTGTGAACCTTACTCCCTGCTGGGCTTGCAGCGAAGTAAGTCTATACTTCTTTCACTGTCCTTTCACCGTTCAAAAGGCAATTGGTGTCGACACCAGAGCAGAACAGCAGTCAACATCAACAAATTCTCTTGCTGTAACACAAGCCAGTTTAAACATCTTCAAGTTCACGATCTTTAACGGCCAGTAACTATAATCCAGGAACCTCAGAAAAGGAGAAGAGTTTTCATCGAGAGCGGACGACCAAGAGTAGTGCTGATTCCGTTTAAACTGTATTTTCTTTTACCGACACGGCAGCAGTTTGAAGCATTTTTCTGCAGGAATTGACGTTCGACTGTTGATTCTTGTGAATGTCGATGAAAATTCTCTCGTCATATAGTAACACAACTGTACTAAAACACTTTTTGCGGCCGTATTGATCATTGGTTTCCAACAATAAATATATTTTCTTGACAGAGTGCACGTTAGTTTGCTGATTTCTGTTATGCAGTCATTCTCGTCCCCAGAGGCCGCGCTACTTTTGGAAAGACGAATGAATAGATAAGCGCGCGCATCACCGGATGTGAAGTAATCACTTCCCCTTGCATTTAGACTTTTTGCTGTCGCTGTCGCTGTCGCTGTCCCTTTCCCTTTCCCTGTAGCTGTCACTGTCACTGTCACTGTCACTGTCACTGTCACTGTCACTGTCACTGTCACTGTCACTGTCACTGTCACTGTCACTGTCACTGTCACTGTCACTTTCACTTTTAATTTTTCTTTTCACTCTCACTTTCACTGTCACTGTCACTGTCATTATCAGT
>JAHPZR010052161.1:17500-20325 GCA_019787425.1 Platygyra sinensis
CGCAAGTGTTTACACTACCGGCCTTAGCTATATCACAACCAAAATTAGAGCATGCTTATAAGAACCAAGATACATGTAATGAAAAGACAAGGTGTTGAAAACGTATAATATAATCTAACAAGGCTGCCCATTTCTCTGGGAATATGAGATTTTAAATCAACCCCTGCTTCAACTAAGAATGCGTGATGCGTGACGGAACGGCCGGTGACGCCGGATCAGTAGTGGTCAGTACCGCAGCAGAATTCAAAGCAAGGCTTGGGAGATTTCCCGTAAAATAAGTCTCATGGAGTTCTCCAAGCGTTAAAACTCAATAAATCTAATCAGGAGATGTCAAAAAGTTCGCTGAGAAACTCAAAACTGCATTTTAGTCAACGGATGAGATTCGTCATTTCCACACAAATTGTTGAAATTTCCGCTACTTTGTCGAATTTTTGGCGTATCAAAATTATGAGTGCCCACAACTTTTAATACAGATAATTGTAGCTTAGGCTTAGTGCATTACGCTGATAACAGTCATCATTCATGAAGAAGTCCCACTTTTGAAAAAAATCTGTTTGTTTGGAGGCTATATCAGCAAAGATGGCAAAGACGTCTTTAAGAGGATCACGTTAAGACGTCATAACATGGCTTGCGTTTAAGATAAGCAGATAGTTTTTAGTTGTGTGGAAAGAAGAAAGAATTATGCAGTAATTCTGAAAGAATTAGGTTGTTTCATTGAATGTGCGAAGTTTGAGCAAGCATAACGTAACCCCCAATTTTTGGGGTTTCAATTTCCGGTTTTTGTGGTTTTCGGGGTGCCTACAAAAAAATTCCTCAAAAAATTTTAAAAAGCGAATCTATCGAAATAAAGGGCATTTTCGTTCATTGCATATGTTGTTTGACTTGTGTAGAAAAAATGGAGGCGATCCATTTTCCACGAAAATTTTGATGTGGTCGGCTCTTACACGGACACGCTCCTTAAACTCTCTGAAATGTTAATCGTCACTCATCGTCTTGTATCACCCAACCCCCCGTCATTTTCAATGTAAATAAAGCAAATGTGGTCTAGATTTGGATTTAACCTTTGCAATGTTTTTTCCTTCCCACCTAATTTGCATAATCCGTAATCGGCCGTGGGTATTACGGGAGAATAATGCCCTAGCGTCAAGCTGCATTTAGCCAATCAGAGTGCGCGTTATATCGGCAAAAAAACACTAGCCATATAATACAAATAATTATTATAATAATAATTATAAGCGTGATACTGGGTTGTGACGAAACAACCCCCTTAACGTCATTATCGTGTTGTAATAGCCATAGTGTAAATTGAATACACCACTGTCATTACACCATGGCTTCGGCTGAGCCAACCTTTGACGAGTTTTTCTTTTTTTTTTTTTCAGTATATTCAATTTGAATAATAACCATGTTAACGCACTCAGCGAGTGAATTATCGGGATTTACCTGCACTCGGGAGTCGTTCACTAACAATGAACTCGAAATTTTCAATACCGCACTCGTGCGGTAATTAATGGAATTTCTCCTTCATTGTTAGTGAACTCGTGGCAGCTAATTAACAATTATCCTGCGAAATCGCGCGGAATATCGTCTGATACTTAGCCGACGAGGCCGTAGGCCGAGTCGGCTAAAATCAGACGATATTCCTCAAGATTGAGCAGGATAATTGTTTTATTATTCAACAAATTGATAACAAAATTGATTTCCAAGCTCGTAACATTTTTAAACCTTTCTGTCAACATTTTTTCACTTCACTTTTTCTTCCCACGTACGAAGCTACGTATATCGCCGGATATCCGTCACCTACGGATGACAGATATCGAGAGCATCATGACCATATTTGGATAGTGTTACAATTTGTTGAATAATAAATCCCGATAACTCACTCGATGAGTGCGTTAACCTTTAATTATAAATCGATCAAGGTTAAGTTAATTATAAATATATCCTGTAATGAAGATATTGTAGTTATTACTTCTCACTGCTTCTCACTAAATTGAAACTTAAAGTATATATTTAAAAACCTAATCGCGACTTGAAAACGAGCCAAGACCATCTTCGAATTCAGTCATCACTAAATTCCTCACGACGTCCTGTTTGTTGTTGCTAGAAGGAGCGTTTCTTTATATAAGCGGTGTTTAGAGGGACGATAAATGATTTAGTCTGAGAGCTTGAACTTCTTTGAAATCATGATTATGTGTGACAAGAATGTCCAAAAACAGAATTGCATTGCTCTGTTCCAATTCAATGGTAAATTTAATATTGCTGTGACAGCAGTTTGTCTAGAGCAAAAAACTTATTTGCAAGTTGAATATGTTTATCACTGCTGTTTGTGTCTTATTTTTGATCAATTAATGGCCCCAACTCAAGGAGAGCAAAATTACACAGAGACAAGTTTGTGGGATGAAGGGGTTGGGGACAAAGTGCTCCAGAGAAAATAATCGCACAGGTCCCCCTGTTTCTCACTAAAGTGAAGCTTGAAGCACATCAGTATTTAAAAACATGAGGGTGACTTGAAAACGAGCCAAGACCACCGTTGAATTCAGTAATTACTAAATTCCTTACGACTTCCTGTTTGTTGTTATAAAACTCGTGCTTCTTTTACAGGAAATTTGGGGTTAAATATATAAGCTGTGGTTAGAGGGAAAACAAATGATTAAGTCTGAGAGCTTACTTGTTTGAAATCATGAAACGTGTCACTGCGATCCACTCCAGGGTGAGCGGGAACTTGAAACAACTCTGTTCGCTTGTTTGGGTCCACCTTGATCTTCTCATTGTATTCTTCACCAGCCTCGCTGATGTGAACAGTCAGAGTAAAATTCATTACC
>JAHPZR010052162.1:0-5000 GCA_019787425.1 Platygyra sinensis
ATTTAAACCCAGAGCCAGGTCGTAAACGATAAACTTCAACGGCCTAAGGCTGCGTCCGAGAAGCTTCAAACGGAAGACTCGACAGCTTGTGACCACTAACAACGGGACGAAACTTGAGAGGCATACTCCCACCACAATGCCTAGAGTGTAAGCACCTTTCAGCTCACTCCTCCTGGTGGAGACTCCCTCCGTGCCTTGCTGCGCTCGTATCTGTTTTCTGTGCTTACGAGCCACGACGAAGACATACCCGTACGACGACAGTATGGTCAAAATTGGGATGGCAAGCAGGGAAATCACCACGAAAATTTGATACGAATCTTTGGCTGAGGATGGTACTTTTTGGCCACAGCGAGGACTTGATTGTTCCTGGTCTTCAAAGCATGGGTGGAAAGCTTTGTACAGCCTTTCGTGAGCGTTGCCACTGCTGTCTGCTTTGCGCGCCTGAGAAAACACTAACGTAGCTACAACAGCCCACAGCCACACTGTGATGGAAGCGATCACCACTCGGCGATTAGTCACAATAGTGTTATATCTCAGGGGGTATTTAACGGCGATGACGCGCTCGACGCTGATCAAAGCTAAGTGCAGAATTATGACAAAAGCAAGCACAAGGCTTAGCCACGCGCTTAATGTACACAACCAGTGGATGCCGCTTGCAGCTGGAACGCTCTTTTGAGGCCTAAGAGCGATAAAACTGGTATGGAGGACGAAAGGCAACACCGTCAAGCTGTCAGCTATGGACAAACTCACCAAAATAATGTTGGATGCAGTCCGCAGGCTTGGAAATTTGTGAAACGCTTTGAACACAAGAGTGTTGCCAAAAATGGTAGGGACTATGAAAATCGCCTTAAGACATAGGGAAATCATTTTAACTTCATCGGGTACGCGTGGTCTGTGCGAACCTTGTCCTGTTGGAGGCGCTGTAGCGTTCTCCATTTCTGTTCCGTTAAAGCAATTATCTTCCTTCATCAATGCAACCAACTCTTTTCTAATTTTGTATCTTGAATAGAATGCCTCTTTGATAAGGCGCAAAAATTAATGCTAGCTGTGTAAATTTGGGCCTGAAATCGTCCTTAATGTTATAGAACAAGCTCAAGAATAACGAAAACTATGGAACAACATTACCAAGTGTCTAGTTCTCGTCACTCTTGTAATAACGTTCTCCGTTTCACATCCGTGATCATTCTGTGAATTAAGATAGCAACAAACTCGTCATCATTTATCTAATGACTGACAGCACCATAGCTCCTATCAAGCAGGTTCTTTCCTCCCGTGTAGGGGAGGGGGAATTCTCCCGGATGTGGACTATATAGGCAGGTGCAGCCCCAAACGCTGTGGTTTTTGAGCTGTTGGTCTGAAATAGGTTATGTTTTTCATAGGGAATTTCTTTTACAAGGAACTAATAGTCCATACAGACATGGGAAAATTTGTATTCCTTCTCAAATATGAATCGTAGAGAAACATCTAGAAAACCGCATCGCTTGTGTACCTGTTTTTTAGTTGTTTAGTTATTCTAGACAAATTGTCCCCTAATGGATCCAACAAACAAGTTTGACATATTGTGTAAAGACAGACACAAAACTCCTCAAATTACGTTGTTTTTCTTCGAGCAAAGGTGCTGAATAATCACTTGAATTAAATCTCTCAGAAATTGTTCTTTCTAGTTATTATGGTTTTATAAGTGGTTATGGAATAGCCTACAAGAACCTTTTTTCTGGAGGTTTAACTGTTTCTGAAAATGCGTAATGCTTGTGTGTTAACCGTCTTCGAGGAGCAATCAAAAAGAAACGCAAACTCCCTTTTAAACAGGGTAATAGATGTTCAAAGTTGTCTGGGACTTTATTTTAGAACGATTTTAGAGAATGCAAATGGAATAATTTAACGCTGCAAACCATGCAGTTGACAGGCTAGACAAAGGAAGTGAGAATTCAAATTTTAAAAGCAAACAACCTTATGTCAGTGTCTGTCCAAATGACCATCTTCGTCAAACTTTCTTAAGCTACACGAAGATGGACGGAAAAGCGTTTTCCTGAGTTTTTTTTTTTTGGAAAAGGAAGAATACGATGCGCGTACAGGCCACTTGACGGCGCCGACGAGGACTAAACGTAGAATAAAAAACAGTGAATTTTAATTAATATATTTTACTTAAAAAAACACTTTCTACGTCAACCAGTGTTTGAACTAATTGGAAATGCAGGTGACAAGCTGGGCACTGGAAGTGGGAATTCAATTTTGAAAAGCAATTAACTTTATGTCAGTGTCTGTCCAAATGACCATCTGCGTCAAATTTTCTTAAGTCACGCGAAGATTGAAGGAGCTAGGAACGTTTTCCTAAGTTTTTTTTCTCACAAGGAAGAATACGATGTTATTGTATATAGGCCACTTGACGGCGCCGCCGAAGACTAAATGTCGATTCAAAAACAGTGACATTCAATTAATATATTTCACTTAAAGAAACTTAGTATGTCAACCACTTTTTGAACTAATTTAAACCGGCTTGAAACAAAACAAAATTCCTCGTCTTGGTTGACGTTCTCTGGACGACCGCTCTGAATTCGGTTGTTCGGCGTTTATGTTTTGTAAGGGAAAGCAAAGAAAAAGCCTTTTTTAGCTTGGGCGGTTTGTTTCCACATAACAGACTACGTGATATTCTCTAGAGAATTGTTCTGTCCGTCTAAAAAATTTTCATACACGCGACTATTTGATACGAGTAATGAGGAACTGGTTGTTGTTGTTGTTGTCGTTTCTCAAGAATATCATCACATGGTCTGAAATATGGGACAACAAACCGCTGAAAAGTCTGGATACCAAGATCTATAACTCACTCACCAAGTTGACGTGTTGCTCGCATCGGATCTCTAGCTTGTTTGTGACGCGCTCATTAGCGTGTATTTAAATACGTCTCAGTTGTATAAGATTCCTTCTTGTAATACGACATGTGAAACCGGGGCAGCGTCTTCAAAAGCAGTTAAACAATCACAAGCAAACCGCAATACATTTTAACATGTGCTAGTTGCGACAATGAAATGCTGCATTTTCTTTCTGGGAATCACTAAGTGAGAGGTTGCTCATTGTTGTGCGTTCTCAGGAAAGACAGCTTGCCACCCCACCCTGTCCACCCAGAAGTGGTTATTGCCAGCCTAATGAAATGACAGACCTGGGATCAGGATGCACTTATGTCCCTCCTATCGATACAAGCGCCGAATACTCCATGTTATTGCACGTTATGGAACCCTTGGACCTTAGATCTTCGTCTGCTTACTGCAACAGAGTAAAAGAGTGAAATGTATACCATGTCTTGCACTGTTTACCGCCATTTTCTTTGTATTTTGGTACTTTTGTCTGGTGGCCGCTTTTGAAATTTCGCGCTCTAAGCCGTATTAAGGTCCCGGATGTGTCGCGATGAGTTGTGTTTTGCTCTGGACGGCGTGATTATCTTTTTGGTGTGCGTTATTGTGTTTTTTCTTGGTCTGCTTAGTTGTGTTTTGAACTGCGTAGTTGTGATCTAAAGTAAACAAACAACAGTGACAGACATATTAAACTTGCATAGTTTTTGATCAAGACTTGACGTTTCGTATGTTACTCTGAAGGAATTTGTAAAGTAACACTGGTGAAATCTGCAAATGAGACGACTGGTGATGATGTCATACAATCAACCCAATATTACATCATGTTTATAAGTAGAGCTATCTTGGCCAATTTGCAGCGCAGACCATTGAAACTTGGTAGGCTAATAGTTCTACAGAAAACACACCTATCGCTATAAAACATTTTGTTCCCATGGCAACTCACCCTTTTCCAAAATTCACTTTATCGTGGAGCTTTTCTGGTTTGATATCCTTTTTCATTCATTGACATAACTGATCATTTATTACATGGCCAGCTCCGTGACCGGGCACGTGGGCAAGATAGCTCCTTATTAATTGGCTAAAAACAAACGCTCTGATTGGCTGCTGAGCGGGCATTATTAACTACTTATTATATGGCTAGTGTTTGTAGCCGATATAACGCGCGCTCTGATTGGCTAAGTGCAGCTTAACGCCAGGGCATTATTCTCCCGTAATGCCCACGGGCCGATTACGGATTATGCAAGTTAGGCGGAAAGGAAAAAACACGAAAGGTTATCCAAAGCTTGACCACATTTGGTTTGAAAATCGTGATACAAGACGATGAGTGACGATTAACATTCAGAGAGTTAATTATATTACTTTAAAAGGAAAAAATGAAGTTACATCGGCAAATTACGAACGAGTTAATTGGTCAGGAAGAAATTGAAATGTTCAAAGAGCAAAACCACGGAAGGAAAGGAAAACTGCCAGTGAAATGAAAACATTTCAGCGATATTTGTCGTCAATAGACAACGGAAGCATAGTAGAAGTTTTGGACTTACCGGCTGCCGTCCTTGACCACTTATTGGCAAAGTTTTTTTTATAGATATCGGAAAACGGATGGCGACGATTTTGAATCTGACACCCTGTCGGGCTTGCAGCGAAGTATACTGAACAATCCGGCCAAGGAGCTACGCTTTTAGAGGAATTCCGAAAGTAACGGCCCCCCGAAAGTAACGGCTACCCGAAAGTAACGTTAATTTTTTGCCCCCCTTTTAAATCCCGAAAGTAACGGTCCCCCCGAAAGTAACGGCCCCCCGAAATTAACGGCATTTTAAAAAATTACCCCAAAACGGTCACCAAACACTGTTCTGACTGCTGTGTTTGATGTTCATTTCAAGCATTACTTTCCGTCGGCTTACAAAGCGATCTTAAAGTGCATGTGAAGTGAAATCAGTGTTTCAATTGTTTGAAAGTTCAACATTTTAAAGACACTATTCCAAAGTTTCAACCGTGTTTGAAAAAAAAATGGCGATTTTATAACACCTGAAAATTGTGCGACTTTGCTCTCAAAAATGGTCTTCGAATCGCGCGGCCAAAATGTCCTGATGACGTAGTGTTGTGGACAAGACTACGAGATTGCAATACGATACGGCGTGTATTGGCTATATA
>JAHPZR010052162.1:10000-11136 GCA_019787425.1 Platygyra sinensis
TTTTTAACATCTCTTACGGGTATTCTTGTAACTTATTTTATCTATCCAGTGTATAACAGACAGGACCATATTTTTGGCAAAGCACTCATTGCCATATTCGCACCGCTCATCTACGTTCTTCTTAAAGGATTGTCACGCTTTTGTGTCCAGCGATTATGGAGGATCAGCCATCCAGGACATTCATTTGTGCTCTTGGTTCCGTTGTATTATGGGTCCGCTGTAATGCTAAGATTTTTACAAGTGGATTTTGAAGATGTAGAAGCAATTGCTGTGATCGGAGTGATCCATGGAATTGCAGAAGTCATAGAACGCAGTGCTATGGTTTTCATCGACCACATATACCATCAGATTTGGCAAAGGAGAGTGGTTCGCTGTGGAAATTTCCGTACTCCTCGTCGTGAGAGACTGGCAGCTGATATTGTTATAATGAGCATCTTGTACGAATCGAGTGGTGTCATCTCCGTCAGCGGCTTCCTGCACTTGTATCGCTATTTTTACATCAGCGATAATTCTGTTTTCCAGCTGCTACAATCCTTTGCACTTACCACATCCGTCGCATTGGCAATTGAGTGGTTTTTCAGCAGTCTTTCGCTAGCTATTGAAACTCGATATCAAAATATGCCTGTAATGGCTGTTTGGCGAAGAAGATGGAAAAGGCACATTGTGGTAGCGATCATAAACGCAGTCGTGACAGGTATTTGGTTGAGTTCAAGGATAATTTTACCAGCCGTTGTTAAAAGTGAACGCTATGTCGGCAAGCCCAAGGATTTCTGCCAAATGCCGTTTGAGTCGTGAGTCCTGTCCATGGACCTGTCCGATCAAACTGAAGGAAATTACGACTGTAATGCACCGTAGGAAAACAGACACAACAATGCACAAAGAAAGCCAAATTTCTACAATGTTTGCCCCTGTACTAAGGACACTCAGTACAGGTTTTCGTGCGCTAAGCACTATTGATAAATGTACCAGTCGCCATCTTTTTTCTATGGAGGATTGAAGCAACAAAATTGTAAGGCGTTTACCGTTTACTTTCTGAGACGTGAAAAGAAAAACTGCAAAAGACAGGAAGTTCCAGTGAACGTGCATAGGAATTTCTTGTACACTTAGAAATTTGTATTTGAAAGAAATAAAACGAG